>CABFOQ010028789.1:7200-37005 GCA_900660455.1 Gephyroberyx darwinii | reverse complement strand
AAACCACCCCAAAACAGCAGATTCAGAAACACACACACACACACACACACACACACACACACACACACACACACACACACATACACACACAAAGGGGTCGTAGCCAGCTTTGCCTGACTCAAGCCTCACGGGAAGAAATCTTGTGAAATGAGAAAAGAGAGTCTTCCTGGTAAAAGTTGATTCTCTTCTCTTCTCTTCTCTTCTCTTCTCTTCTCTTCTCTTCTCTTCTCTTCTCTTCTCTTCTCCTCAGACCTGTGAAACACTGATGTAGGGTCCCCAGTGGGCACGGAATGGACTATAGCCATGGCACACAGTAACGTGAGTGTTCTTGTCCTTGTATTTATCAAGGTCTCTTTGGTGTTTCAGCTGAGGATCCTAACAACACAAGTCCATCAGAGTTAAGGCTCATAAACATGTGACGGGGGGATCCACTCAAAACATGCCTACACCCCATTTTGGGTCCCAGTTTGAAGAGAATTGTTATTTGGTGGTGTATTTTTCTTATTTCAGCTATGTATCAACATCAGGTTTTGCTGTTGGTTCCTCAGAATCAAAGAGCAAGAGCTTCTTTCTAGACTCACCGTTTTGCATCGACGTTCAATAACCCTACAGGGAGAATTTCGCCAATTTCTCCACTGACAGTATCCTCAATACACCAGAATGCAATGCAGCAACCACGTCTGTTCTCTGTGGGTTGTTGAAAGGCATTCTGGGAACACGTAGGAGAAGTAGAAGTAGATGAGGCAGGTTGAGAGAAAGTGGGTACACCAAAAAAATTGAATTGCAACACTTCATGACAAAACAACTCCTGTATTGTATTGAACATCACATACTGATGATATCTGACAGTGTGAGACTATCTGAGGGATTTTTCCTTTAACTGTGGTGTAATAACACAGGGATAGAGCAATGTGTAGTGAAATCAGCCCCGGTTTGTGTGTCTTTATCCAGGCAAATTAATGTATAGTGAAACCTTTAGTTGATTTGCGTTTTTTCTTTCTCCAGCTCCGATCACCGTCCTCCCCCTCTCGTATCGATGTCAACCTGGGGCCGTCAGCAAACCCACAGTCAGTAGCTCTGCTCTCACTAACCAACATGTAGCTCTCTTTGATCATTTTCCCTTCAAAACACTAGAGCTGTTAGGATCATTAGCCTTAATGATCTGCTTTGCGCTTTTATTTTTGTGACAATTTCAAGTCTTGGGTCACACATTTTTGCAAAATTTCTGATAGGTGATAGGCAATTGAAAAGAGGAGAAAATGCAATTTGTCTGTAGATAGGAGCCCAGAGCGGTGTGTGTTGTTGTATGTTTAATGAAAATCACACACACGGCATCTAAAAAAAGAAGATCCTAAAAAGATCCTAGCCCATTTTTTTGAGTACATCCAAACATAGATTTAATGGAAAAATGATCCCTTCACAATTTGTAAATTTGAACATTTGAACAAATCAGTGGGTAGATGTACAGCTAGGATACAGGACCATGCAGACGTCCAATGCTTTGGAGGTTATTGTGTAACTCTTGTGTTATTCTGCCAAACCATAAAATACATATTATTCCTTTTTTTGTTTCAGTGCCAGGCCTACTGACTTTGACTTTCTGGCTGTCATTGGCAAAGGGACCTTCGGAAAGGTAAAGACAGAAACAACTACTTAATGACAAATCAAATAATACACGCTACTGAGGAAACCAGTTGTGGGTTGAATTCAAAAGGTACTGGTTCGCATTTTAGAGAGAAGCTTTGATTGGCAGAAACCGTTTTAGTGTTTTGATTTGACCTTGTCTGAGAGAGAGAAGAAGACAGAGAGAGATAGTGGGAGTGTTGCTGACATTGCAGACGGGGTCAGAGACAGTCTGCCTGCTGACTACTGTCTAACTGTGCAGCGCTTCATAAATCATTAACTTCACACTCTACTGAGGTCCGTCTTAGGTTACCATGACAGCATCCAGTAAGTGGAATGACAAAAATGAACAAAATACTAGAGAGAGCGGTGTTGACCGTAAAGACCTTTGCGTCATTCGAACACACATTGAACTTCTCATATTATTACTTTCTTGTTGGCCGCTTTGTATTTCTACATGAAAAAATGTCAATCCTGTCGTCCGTTTGCCACAGATGAAGATGTCAGACCTTTTCCTTTGTATCAACAGACGTTCTCAGATTTCTCAGTATCATCTGTTTCCACAGATCACGTATCTGTTATGTGTGCAGTCACTCAGCGCTGTTCACAGAGGGATTTGATGTAACGTCTTGATAACAGTGTGGCAAGATGGTGGCACAGAGTGTTTACTAAGCAAAGCACTAACAAACAAACCTCCATGCAGGTCCTGCTCGCCAAACTCAAAGCCGACAACAAATTCTACGCCGTCAAAGTGCTGCAGAAGAAAGTCATCCTGAAGAAAAAAGAGGTGGGCTCTGCCGTCCCAGTACCAAATGTGCTTCAATAATGTCAGCCGGCCAAGCTGCAAAGCCAAAACTCATCATGATTTTCATCTAAAAAGTTGATGATGAACCTTAATGCTAACCAAAGCCTCACTTGAGTCTTAATGCCTAAACCGGAACATGAAAATAGTTTTGTGATCACTCATTTTCAGGGCTATGGCATTTTTGACTTTGTGACTCGGCCAGAAAATGAAAAGCTTTTTATGTCCCTTTTATGACCTCATGGAAAATAACTAAGTGGATTATGTGGCCTTAAGTGAATGAATGAATGATTTTGACATACAAGAAGGTCATGATTATGTGGTTATTAATAGGCAATAAAAATATAGAAATAAATGCATTTTAAAATAACTCTGCAGTGTCACGTTAGAGTAAACTGAGTTAGTCAATTTGAACAAGGATCCATTACAGTAGTATTTGAAGTGTGTGTGAATTGTTATTAGTGTATAGTGGTATTAGTGAATAGATTTCAGTCGGTTGTTTCTCCCAGACAGATGTGATCTAAATCTTATCTAATCTGCAGCTCGTTCTGTCCTTTGTACTTGGGCTGGTTGTTCAACTCCCAGAAAATAAACTAGCCTGCTCCCGTATCAATGACAGCACGGTTCAAACACACAATCAAACACACTAGTAGTCTAAACTGATCATCTATTGTTAAAGTAAGGTTTTTTTTATTTCAAGTATTAGCTTCAAGTGTTTGAGAGGCATTGTGTCAACGTTGGAAAGCCACTTAATATGATGGTTCAGCTCAAGTTGAAGTGTTGAGAGGTGGTTTTGCCCGCTTCACTCCTCCTCCTTCTTTGGTCTTTGGTTCGTTCTGTCTTGTTTGAATGAAATGCTAACCTTAAGAAACCTAAACGTACTAAAAAGCTGCTTCTAACCATCAAGAAACAGATAAATGTTGCGGCTTCTCACTCACTACTGCATAAATGTATACTTGCTGACTCCCAGCACAACCCTTCACTGCTGTGGGAGGGAAAGAGAGTGTGGTTGTCAGTCTCTCACCCTGTCTCTTCCTTTACTCTTCACATGGACGTGTTATTTTTTGTGTGATTGCACTGCAGATTTCTTTCTCACACAACATTTCCACAATAGAGTCAACTAGAGTTCGACCAATACGGATATGTTTCGCAGATGTTTCAGTGTTTACCCCAGAACTGTTCTTGTATTCTTGTCAGGGTGGAAGAACCTCTGAAACAGCATTTAGAACATCGTGTGACAGTAAAACTCTCCATTGATACTCAGACTAAATGGTAGAGAAACTCTGGGAGACATTTGAATGAAGCATTAATTCACAAAAAAACATTACTGAACAATTAAATGAATTAATAAAATGTGCAAAGTTTTAGAGACTGTTGTTGTGTAGATATGGCCAGGGAGTCCCATCGGCACATTTCAATTAAAAAATATCTAAAAATATCTAAAAAAAAAACAGATAGGAAATGGATTCTCTTATATTTACAGTTTTTATAAGCATGTTTATTGAACGATAAACAGTTGTGACTCATTTGTCTGTCTTGGTTCATTTCTGGGATCAGTCTTTGATAACGTTTCTTTTAGCTGACGAAATTAGAGTTTTATTATCCCCTGCCCGCAGCTCAGAGCTGATGCTGTGGTTTGTGACGACATGGACAGAAACAGATGTAGTTTCTGTTCTCCATCTCTCCTCGTGTTCGCTGGTTCAATACTGCTTTTGTCCCCTCTCCTCTTCCTCATCTCATACTGCTTCCTTGTGATTCTGCTACTCCTCTGCTCTCGTTTCCCTCGTGATCTTCAACCGTCTCCTGCTCCTTGTCGGTTCCCCACTCCCTTGTTGCTCCTCTGCTCCTGACATTTCTCCCCTGGCATCCTCTCCTCCTCTTAACACATCTCTTATACCTCCTTCTCAGCCCACCTCCTCTTCCTTTTTTCCTCAGCATCTCCCCTTTAATTCACTACCTGCAGATTGGAGTTATAGCTTTACACTTGACACACTTGACTTTACACTTTGCACTTGACACTTGACAGCTCTACTGCTGTCTGCCCTCCACACCTCCATCCTCTTGCCTCCCACCTCCCTTTTCACCTTTTTGTGTTTTCTTCTTTCCTCTTTCCACCAGTTTTCTCACCTCATCTCCAACCTACCAGATCAGTGGTCTTGTACCTCACCTGTCAACCCTGATACTGGGATATCCTATCCAGGAGGGTGTGCACCTCCGTAAGATTTAAGATTTTTAAGGCATTTCTTCTCTGTTAGATAGCACACAGCGGAGCCACAAGAAAGATGGCAGCGAGGATTTCGTGTGACAAAGCCCACGAGCCATTCAAACCCCCGATGTTGAGTTGTGAGCCAGCAGGACCACCCTTTTTCACTCAGTATCCTCGTCCTCTCTCCATCTTGTCTGATCTCTTCATCTTTCTTCTCCTGCAGCAAAAGAACATCATGGCAGAGAGGAATGTGCTGCTGAAGAGTCTGAAACACCCGTTCTTGGTGGGGCTCCACTACTCCTTTCAGACCCCAGAGAAGCTCTACTTTGTCCTCGACTACGTCAACGGGGGAGAGGTACTGCAAAACAACCGAGCAGGACAGAGCTTTATTGTCTAAACACGGCTGCGAAATTGTCTTTGGACTTGTAAAAGCAACTGAGAACTTGGGTGATACTAATGATACTTATGTTGAGATGTTAGTATCTGCTGTATTGCTTTACGGCACAAATCAGGAAGATGGCGCTTTTCTTCCAGTGGAAAATGGAGCAGGAAGCAACAGCATTTATGGGAAATGTGGTCTTAATTTTGAGAAAGCACTAATAATAATAACTAATAACTGTGTGAGATAGAGGCTACCAGTCATCTCCACCATGGTCTCAGTTCTTTTCAGTAATTAAACAAAGGTATCACAATTAATTTGACAACGATACCTAGCATTTAAAATGCTGCACTCGCCTCCTTTAATTGTCACCTGAATGAAACTGCTGGGCAAAATAGTAGTACAAACATGTTGTGTTTGAGTTAACTTATTTTGCCAGAGATGTGTCAATTTTAAAGGCGGTCAGTATCAAAAAGTCTACTGTAAATAAAGCATATTTGATCTAGTTTGACTAAACCACAATGCAAATATATTTCAGCCCAGGTGTGAACTGCAACGGCCAGAGACCTGGTCCAGTCCAAACCACGCTGGCTCTCGTTCCTGCTTCATATTCCTGTAGTGTAGCTTTGCTGCGGCTCAGTTCGGACACAGCAGGACTGGACTGTAACAATGTTCCTAATAAGTAATCCTTTATTTATATGAAATCAGCCAAGGGCCTTTGGCGTGCCATCAGTAGCGCCCCACTGTGACTGGTTTCCAAACACAGAGGCCCTGCTGTACCGCTGTGCTGACGGCAAACATCTAACCCCAAAGCCGAAGCTCTGATTGAGACTGTTTGGAAATTAACAGATGAAATGCAATTAAGTCTCTCTCACTTTCTCTCTTTTCCTCCTAATATTTTCTGTCCCCTATCACTTTCTCTCCACCTCTCACTTCTCTCTTGTCTCCATCTTCTCCTGCTTCCTCTCTCTCTCTCTCTCTCTCTCCAGTTGTTCTTCCACCTCCAGAGAGAGAGGTGTTTCTCAGAGCCCAGAGCCAGGTTCTACACTGCAGAGGTAGCGAGCGCTATCGGCTACCTTCACTCTCTCAACATCGTTTACAGGTCTGACAGACGCGCACAAATCGTAAAAAACACATTGCACCGCTCAGTCAGCCAGCATCATCATCACTGTTTACACCAATATACACCCAGACAGTAGTAGTAGTATTTTTACTCTCTGCCCTAATAATCTGCCTGTTCTTTTCTACTGCAGAGATCTGAAGCCTGAGAATATCCTCTTAGACTCTCAAGTAAGTCATATTTGCTTCAATACCTTCAAATTGTCAACTTTGCAACCCATAAACATAATTTCTTTTTTGTAAAAATCTGCAATGCAAGAACATGCCTGTGTGTGTTTACAGGGCCACGTGGTGCTGACAGACTTTGGACTATGCAAAGAAGGCGTAGAGCCGGAGACCACCACCTCAACTTTCTGTGGGACCCCGGAAGTGAGTGAATCAACTCAGAAAGTGCAAATCTTTTGGGGGTCTCCTGATGTGGCTTTATCGACTGCCTATAGTCAGAAGATTTTATACCAGGAACCAAGAACACATTCTTAACTCCTATCAGCTTGGAGGAGTAGTTAGTGGGCAAGGAAAAGTTGTACTTTTGTGGTAGTTGTCAAGGAACGGCAGGATGCTTTTTGCTCACTTCACACACATATTTTCAGCTGGATCACAGATTCAAAGATAATTCCCTGCTGTTATCACTGCTGCACCAGATCCTTCAACAAGCCCCGCTCATGATATACCAGTTCAAAGTAACAGGGATCTATAGCACAAACTTAAAATAGGTGAAAAAGTGCCAGTTACAGACTAAACCACATAAACCAGTAACGCGTTGCTTATTTACTAAATACTCATTGCTGCAGTGTTGATGGTTGAGTACTGGTCACGAAAGACAGTCCTACAAAGAGCACTTGTCTTCTTCTTCCTCCTCCTCATGTTGCTCTTCTTCTTCTTCTATTTGTCTCTTTCTATCCGTCTCTCTCTCTCTCTGTAGTACCTGGCACCAGAGGTTCTTCGTAAGGAACCATATGACAGGACGGTCGACTGGTGGTGTCTGGGAGCAGTGCTTTATGAGATGATCTACAGCCTGGTATGTTGGTTTGAGTGTGTGTGTGACTTGAAAATGTAAGTTAAATACAACCTGATTATGATCCCAATAGATGGTGGACCTGATGGCGTACAATCTCTTAGAAACTGACATTTGTGAACACATATTTATTTGTGAACCTTTTTTTTTTAACATTTATATAAAACGATAGATGTGTGTGCATTGCAAAATATATTTGTAAACAGTCATTTATATATAAATCGCAAAATACATTTGTGAATCATGCTGTATTTATTTGTGATTATTGGAGTAATCCGAATTACTGCTTCACTGCTCCCATCCTAAATTCCCTACTTTCACTCCACCCTTATTTTAACTTTTTAATCTTTATTTTAACATATTTTATCTGTTGTTTTATTGTAAAGCGTCTTACTGTGAAAAGCGCTATATATTGCAATATATTATTATTAATATTAATCTGATTCCATTAGTAAACGTTCCTAGTAACTTTGGGTGTACTGTACATATTGGTGTGTGTTCATGCTGGTACATCCTATATTAACGTGAGTGCTCCTTCCCAGCCTCCGTTCTACAGTCGTGACATTGGGGAAATGTATGATGGGATCCTCCACAAACCCCTGCCGCTCCCTCCCGGGAAGTCTGACGCTGTCTGCTCTCTGCTCCTGGGTCTTCTGCAGAAGGACCAGCACAGACGCCTCGGGAACATCGCTGACTTTGTGAGTGTCTAATGTCGAGTCTTTCCAACTGTTTTTTTGTGCATAAAAAATAATGATGCTTCAATTTGGGAGCTTGGACTTTTCCTGCCTGCGTATGTGTACAAGTCTGCACCCAGTCCCCAGCAAGAGCAGAATAAAAACAAAAGCAAGAATATAAGCAAGTACTGTAAAGAATACAATATAAAATAGAGAAATTCACACTAAATATATGAAAAGATATGAGATAGAAAATAATAATAGAATAAAAAAGAATATGTGCCATATACATGTGCAATGTGCAAATTTGTGCGTTAATGTAACGCATTTAAACAGATGTGATGTGTTAAACAGATTTGAACATCCTTTAATAACTTTGAACTTCTAGTTGCATATTTTCGCTCCTACCATTTTGTTTCCACAAATGACTGTGAACAGGGCTGCTGCAAAAATGGCTGCAGATCAAGGCTTGGAAATGTAAGCAAATGATAAACTGTACTATACATTCATCTCTTTTTACAGTTAGAAATCAAGAACCACGTCTTTTTCTCTCAAATCAACTGGGACGACCTTTACCACAAGAGAATCACTCCTCCTTACAACCCTAACGTGGTGAGTTGCTTTGGGCTGCCTACCTGTATGTGTCATTTCTAATTTGAACAAAACTCTCATAGAAAAACTGCCTCTCCAGTTTGCTCCTGTATAGTCTGTCTTTGTATCAGCTACCTTTCTGTCTATCTGTCTTCCAGCCTATTAAAGGCTCCTCGTGTTCTTCTCTAAATCTCAATCCCGTGTTTTCTTTAATCCCTCTGTTCTCTTTCAGAAAGGCGGGTAACACTATTTCACCAATCCTACTTCTCCTACACCTTTATAAAAGGTGTCTTATGCTCAAATCTTTATCCTTGCTAATTCCTTTGTCTTGTCTCCCTCTCACAAAAGTCAGTTTTTCCCTCAAGTCGTCATCTATTTTTCCTGTTTTTCATAAAGGCCCAACACAAACAAGTTCACAGTTTAAAGTGGTAGTCCATGAGATCCGTGAGATCCAGTTCTTCTACTATTTATATTTTTAAAAAAACACTGTTGCAGGAAACATAAAACGCATCATCTCTTATCACTTGCCAATAGACTAGCAAAAATGACATTTCTATGAAAATGCTGCAGACTATTACTTAAAATGTTTTTCTTTTCTCAATTATATTAATAATCATTTTCCAGAAAGGCCCAGCGGACACTCAGCACATTGACCCAGAGTTCACCAGAGAGACGGTTCCCAGCTCAGTGAGTCGGACCCCAGAGCTCAACGCTGGCACCAGCTCCAGCAACGCCTTCAATGGATTCTCCTACGTATCCAGCGAGGACAGCTTCCTGTGAGGCAGGAAGTTCCTGTCAAACAGACCTGGGCAACATTAGATAATTCAGTGTCTCAAATATTTGAAGAACAAAGAGGTACTTGATTCAACTTGAACTTCAAGCTTGAGAGGGATCGTACCTCTTCTGGAAAGTAAGAGCACTTCATGTGCAGTGGTAGCCGCTGCAGAAGCCCCACCCTGTATCTACATTACAGTCATTTAGCAGCTGTAATGCATCTATCCTGCATTAGTACTGTATGGTTTTCCAAATGATTCCTTCCCAGCAAGTAGGGGAAAAGAGAGCATGTAAGTGGAATGCCTGCGATGACTACATCTATAGTTCAAATATGTGAAACCTTTTGCCTATGCCTTTTCCCAGGTCTGTCAGACAGGAAGGAGTCTTATACCACCATGGAAGAATTACCAGAACATACAGGGCTCGTAAGCACTAAGTTCATTCATGAGATCATCCAAAGCAAGTGATCTCTGTCATCGTCTTAGAATTGGAATTAAGATCATGTAAGGCTGGATTTACACAAAAGATCAGATTTTTAATTATTTTTGGCGCTGGTTTTATTTTACTGTCTTGAGTGTCTAAACAGGGAGAAACCTGAATCACTGAATCAAAAAGCCGTGGAAATATTTTCTCTTCCTCTTCCTGTGTAAATCCAGGTTTACAGTGTTACAATGCCTTGGTGAAATTGTCCCAGCTTTCCACCCAAAAAACATATTTCTTGGTACAAAACCAACATAAGAACCTATGGGCCTATTAGTGCTTTGAACCAGGGGATGGAAAGATTTCCATGCCCTGGGACTTGGGAACATGCTGTGGATAAGACAGTAACCCACTGCAAACAGGCCAAAAACACTGCTTTAAAAATGTCTCCACCTTTATGGCAGTTCTTTTGCTATGAGGCCATGTTCTTTCTCTTGGTGGTGTAAAACCGTCTGTAATATAATGCAATACTGTTAGCTGGATATTATTTTAGCCTGTAGATAGTAGACAGAGATATTAATTTTGTTTGTTATGTTGTTTTGACATGTTAAGTCAGCAGTAAACAGTTAATGGGATAAAGGTCTGTATATACTTCAGCAGCTCAATATTAGGATGATGCAGTGATGTAATATCAAAATATACCTCAAGTGCCTCTCTGCCTTGGAAATGTTCCTGACGGTACTGTAACTGAGGAAAGAGATTACAAGAGCAGTCATGCTCCCACTAACTTTAAGATGGAAGGTGCTTGATATAGGTAGCGATGGATGATAACAGTCCAAAAACTTAAATCACTTGTTTGTTTAACCCAAACAAACTCATTTTATTTTGATGATCTCATGCCTATATTCTCAAAAAACATATGTTTGCATATTATACATGATTTAGAAGCTATTTTATTCCAATTTGCAGTGGACACAGCACACTAATGATTCCCCTACCACTGAAAAGGTACGATTGTTGACTTAAAAAACGTAAATTGTATTTTTTTTTAGAGTTTTCACAAGGCCTGAATGTTGTTTTATGTTAATGTTTTCCACAAGAAGAACAGGAAATTGAAAAAAAAGCTAATTTCATGTACTTTGTGTAAATTGTACACCACTGTGACCCTTCTTGTTCCACCACTAGCCTCTGAAACTGTAATCATGTGTGCCAAGCGGTTATTCCCAGACTGATCCTGTAAACATAAGAGTGTGACATTAAAGGCTGTTGAGTCACGCTGCCAGCATTAGCATCATAGGTGGCTGATGCAGACCGAAGCAAAGACCCGAGTCTGTATGTGTGTGTGTGTACATAGAAAACGCGTCAATAAATCAGTTGTCAAAACATTTCCGTGTTCTCTTGGATGAGCAGTTAATTGTGCGTGCACAACGGAAACAAGGTTTTATGTAAGTATCATAATTACCCTAACAGTGATGTTGTATGTTAACATCACTGGCAGTGAAATTTGTTGGGATGACAGACAGATGATGGCTCTAAACAGACCGATATATCGGGACAATATTGGTGTTGGCCAGTCAATGTTCCCACAACTGATACGAGGGCGGTGAGGATATGATTCAGGGGTGTCAGGTGGGTTTCAGTGGAGACTTTTAGTGTCCCGTGCTGGTCTGAGTGTTGTTTCAGAGGTTTTTCCATGCTGCAAAGCAAAAACCTTTGAGGGAAATACTGAATTCTTGTAACTTTGTGGGAAATGTTTTGTAATGAAAATGATCAAATTTAAAGAATATTAGTACAGAATATTGACTATCAGCAGCTTCAATCCCCCCAAAAAACATATAAATAAAAGTCCTACTAACCAGTAAATGCATCAATTTTTCAATTATATTTATTAAATTTGATTATACAGATCATATTGAAAGCTGTCATTTACAGCGAAATTCATACAAATTAATTCACATGAATAGCTTTATAAAACTGATGCATATGTAAACTCATGGCATAGTAACCTATTACCAATTACCTGAATGTACTTAATTTTGTACTTAATTTAATTTTTTTAACCATACTAGGCTTAGCAGCACCAGTCACAAGCGACATTATGAGCACACAAGAAATATGTATGTGCGTGTGTGTTATCCCCAGTGTCAACAAACTGGGTTGTATTCATCCATGAACAGTGCCAACAGAACTTAGTGGGATTACTGCACCCAACAACAAACAAACACTCAGGAAGTATCCAGCCTTGTGTTTTTATGCACGCTGTAGGACAACAGTTGAACTCTTTGATGTCCATGTAGCTCCGTGTATGTATGTATGTATGTATCATCTTTTGCATGTGTGTTAATAGGTTAAAACTGTGTTTGTGGCATGTGTGAATGTCTTTAACATGTTAAGCATCTCTGTATGCGTTTATACAGCATCTGTGCATGTATGAGTTTGTGCGTCTTCATATTATGGTTATCCATATTTGGGTATTTGTTTTAATCTGCCAAGTAGACTAGACTAGGGGGACTTGTGTGAAGACAGGCTCTTAGCAAATTGTGGTCACTCTCTATGGGCTACCTTTTGTTTTGAGAGAGCCGGAGCAAACTCTGCTCTGATTGCTTCACAAAACAGACATAAGAGTGGATTCCACAGTCCAAGAGGAGACATCCAGGAAGAAGATCCTCCAAGAGAATTTAATGTTTAAGATAAGTTGTAGTTAAATTAAAAGTACCGTTTTGTTTGAATCCGGCCTGCTGTGTGATCTGTGCTGTACTAACAATGAATGTATCCCAAGTAATGTATCCCACTGAACAGGTGTGGTGGGTTACGCTGCCTTAAGGTACTGCTAACCCTAAAATAATTTCATTGATATGGGTTTCAATTGAGTTTTACTGTTTCCATGGTTTCCATGTGGTTTCCGTGTGGTTTCCACCCTGCCAAGAATACAATTCTGGTTGAAACACTGAATCCTTTTAATTTTTTGGCACAAAAATGGCTACATTTGAAATATATTTATTATTGGCGACTTCAGTCTAATAATCAGTATGGACCTTCAAAAGCCCATATCTGTTGTTTCCTGCCTTATGCTCTTTCTAGTTCTGGAGGAGACTGCAGATGAATAAAAGAATGCTCTTTATATAATGGGTATATATGCAGACCTGTGTCGGTATTTGTAAGTGAGGGAGAAATCTACATCCCTGGAGAGTTGTGGAAGGGAGACTATTATAATCATTAGTCATTATAATCACCACGCTGCCATCTTAGCAGATAAAGCTTCACCTATTCACCTGTCCTGGGTAAATTCATCCAACCTACCCTGACAGCCATTCATTCAACTGTAATAGTTCCAGAATTTTGCTGTTTCCTCGTACATATCTGTTCCATACGGTGTGGGGGTGGGCCAGCTGGGACGTCTGGATGTATTTGTAATTGTATTTCCCGTTTATCTCAAACATCACAAAGTCCGCAGTCACTGGCTCCACAAATGTATCTCTATCCCAGCTGAAAAACAAACAATAAAAACAAACAGACACAGACATGAAAAGGTTAGCAGACTTGTAGTGAAATGGAAATGAATAAAGAAACAACATTTGAAGGTAAAAATTTTTTTAATTTTGAATAGGAATTGGCAGGTAGTCTGGCTGGAGACATTTTCAAAGAAAGTGTGGTCAATGATTCAAGGGCTAGTTCCAGGCTAGTAGGGACAGAATTTTCAGCTCCTTTATTTTTGAATGTACACTGAATCATTTCAGATGCATTTCCGTTTGCCTGGTACCTTGGAATAGAAAGATGGAATAATCCAAAAAAAACATTTATGATGAATACATTTATAAATTTATGATATGGCACTATCAAATACAAAATTAGATTTGACTTAACACTTAATAGACACCGAGCAGGAAAATGACAGAATATTGTGGAACATGCAGACTAGATACTAAGCGTACACAAGCGTCCAAAGTCCTTTTGGCACCACATTTGTTTCATTACATAAGCATACTGGCTTTTCACACTTGTGATCTGCAAATGTTTTTTTATGTTACGCATGACTGATTGTTTGCAGACTGTGACTCATCAATGAGAACCCACCTGAAACCCACTTCACAGTACTTCAAACAAAGACCCAATGAATAGACAAACGATGCATATGAATCAATGCCATGCACCAGAACACAGTAAAATAGAAGCTGAATGGAGTTAACACGTTTGAACCAAGTCACATATGTGGCAGTAGTGTTAAGTACCACTGGGTGCTTGCAGCCCTCATCTCTGCCCGTCAGATCTACAGCCACAGTGGCCAGGCTGCCTTGACAGGGACTGCAGAGCACACACAGCATGTATAGAAAATTACAGATAGACTGCTCACCAGTGGGAGGAAGGTGCAGAGTTGGGCAGGGATGTAGACCATGGACAGGTGGAGGGGCGTGCCCACATAGAAAAGCTCTTCCTCTGTACTACTGTACAGCTGCTCCACCTTCAGGTCAGGAGGCAAAGCACAACACATTTATATAACTACGATCTACAAACAAGCATTATAACTATTGCAATAAGGCAATAAAGTCACATGGCTTAGTTTCTTCTCTACTCTAAAAACCATAAATAGCATAAGACTATAGAGTTGGAGGTGCACAGGGCAGGACTGCATCGGTGGTTCGGTGTCAGTGAGCTCCTGCCTACTGAATCACAGTGGTGATGAAACACACACACACACACTACTCACAGGACAGGATTCTATAGGTGGCAAGGTGCATACCAACCTCCGGGGCAGTATCAGATTCCCCTACTCAAGCACCATCAGGTTCTCCTGGAAGACATCCACCATTGTGGACAACTATTAGTATACACATACATATACACAATAATAAGCCTAACTGTAAGGAATCTAACATTAATGAATCTAACATTACCGTGGCTCTTTTAAAAAAATTAAAAGTTTATTGACAAATACAGCAAATTTTGTGATATTTTTCAGACTGCTTAACTTAGCACTGTAGTTTCCCTTCGGCAGAGGGCGCTCTAGCCGCTAGATTGCGCTCATGTGCGATGGCGAAAGCAGAAACCTGATGCAATGTCTCTCACAGTGGGCTGTCATATAACAAGGCCGTTCTGTACGAAATACAGAGCTGCACATGGAAAATAACACCAACATTAGACAGCATAAAGAACCATCAAGTAAAAGTAAATGCACCTTACTGTGACAGGCCAGTTAACGTTAGCTAGCTATGTTACATGTGCTAGCATAATTTAGCCATCAAGCTAGTTAACTTAGCTGTTAATGAAACTAACTTTGGTCATTCTAGCTTAACCAGCTGTACTATTGTCAGGCATATATTCAGCAACACTTTACCTCAACTCAACAAGACTAAAGTGTAGCATAAATACAATGGAGAGGATTTTGATTACCATGCCGACGTTTGCTGTTGCCTAGCTAGATAGCTAGCTTAGCTAGTACAGCTAGCATAGTTAACTGCCTCGTTTGATTCAGTTATAACATCCCTGTCAGACTAGTGCTGTCAACTTGGTTCTTTATGAGTTCTCAAACTGCCACAAAAAGTATTTTGATGCATGAAAACAGTTGACACAACTAGTTGACAAAGACAAATTTGATTTCTAAAGATATACACAACCACTGATCACTTGATGGCTTTTTAACTTTGTGTCTTTGCTTTAGCTCTGGTGTAGCAGGATCTTTTGGCTGTGTATTGCCCAGTTATAGCCTAAGCAGTAAATACATTATTATAATTTTCAACAATGCAGAAACAGCTGTAAATATCAGATATATGCACCAGAGAAGTCCATATGTACACGATAATGCTTTAATTTTTATAGAGGTCTGCTAAACTCTCATTTTAAACCCTATGCATCCTAATTTTAAACTAAATTATATAAACTAAATTTATACGGCTAATCAACGTATAATTGACCAATGGGAATAAAGGGTCGCTTCCACAAGCGATCAATGAATGCAACGTCTGTGCAGCAACAACCGTTAGTCAGTTGAAACAGTCACACCGACTGCATGTTTCCTGGGAGGTTGTGCAGCGGTGTTGTTCTTGAACAGACCCCCCTTTTTCCGTCCCGGGAAAAATCTACTGGTACAACAGCACGAGTTTTTAAACTGTGCAATTGTTTACCGCAAGGCTCCATACAGCGTCTTTATCATTGTGTTATTCGAGTCCTTTATTTATTTCTTACAACAAGAGGCTTTATTTTAGCGTTATATTATTCCTGGTAGTAGTTCTCTCCCGTGGTCCACTTCTTGAAAGACAGAGGAGGGATGTCGCGCGGGTAAGTGTGGGGATCATTGCCTTACTGCAAAATGTGCTCAACGTTTGCTATGACCAAAGGGAAACGTTTGACAGCTGCACGTGCTAAATTGTAATCAACGTTATAGGTCCCCATTATGTGTTTTTGTGTTGTGCAACTGATTGGGAGTGTGAGTGAAACGGTTGTGGTCTGCCATATCCGTTTAAAAGCCGTTGTTCTCTTGTATTGTGGTAGTGAGCTGAAATCCCCAAACCCAGCTATATTCCAGAAGCAGTTGCACAATCTGAACTTTAGGCATGCAATTCCTATGCCCTCTCTTGTGACTGGCATGCATCGAAATAATTATGGATATCTCAGTTAAGCAGATAAAAATGTTGCGAGGTGGACATTTGCGTGGCATTTGCTCACAACCGCCGCTAGAGGCTCTCTACCTTGTGCACCAACAGTCAAAACGTTTCCTTGAGTGTGTGCTGATTGGTCTGGCTAGCCAAGTTAGCTAGCTCTCTAACTAAGTTGCAATGTAAGTTATAACGCCTTTGTTTATCGGACGTTGTCGGTTAATTGCTATAATGTGTTAAGAGTTGCGCATTCAATGGTTCGTTATATAACGCTGTCTTCATTAGATTTGTGCTCATGTTATCTGCTTTTATGCTCAGGGCAGTTAGCCACCATAGCACAACATGCATGCTTGTTGAGTTAGTAAGTTGGGGGAAGGGAAAGTGGTACATTGTCTCCATGAGGCAACTGTTGCAAATATACTCTTTGTCACTTGCTTGTTGATATTTCTTTATTTTTCATAAAACTATATTTCTTTGCCTTGATTTGCCCATGTTACAGCCATGTCTCTCAGTGTTGCTGTAACTAAGGGGTGGGTAGGTAGGTTTTTTATTGATCCCCGGGGGGAAATTTCTTTGCCACAGCAGCCCGACAGAGAATAACTCAAGCAATAGAGAAATAGAATGAAAATAAAAACTACAATGTAAATAATAAAATAACAATGACGCATTTAAAAAAAAAAAAAAGTATTTAAAAACTATTCAAAGTACAAAGTTATGCAATGCAGTGCAACAAGTCAAACTAATTGCATATTTCAACATTTTCAAGGTGACATAGCAGGCTTGTCTCATTTAACTTGTAGCTATTTTGTAAAGGCGACTATCACTCAATTGAAAAAAAAATCTACAGCAGGGCCATTCCTCTGGTCTGCAATAGTTTGACATGAGAGACTGAAAGTACCCTGTGTGCTCACACAGATATCTTTACGGATATTATTTTTACACTTTTTAGATACACTTTTTCTCCATCCATGATAAAAATTGAAGAGAATATTGTATGTCAATTGTAGTTATAGGGCTTTATTCTGTTGACATCTGGACTAGGCTGGACTATTTTACAAACATCAGTCCTGCTTTTCAACTTGATCTTAATTTTGAGATGTTTTTACTAGCTCCTTGCACAGGTGATATTTGTTATTTATTTAGCTAATAAGGGGCTGGGCCACCCTTTGCCCCCTGGCCATAACATCAGACATAATGCAGTGTTTCCCACAGGCTCTTAGGTTAATTGTGGTGGTGAATGTGTGCTCACAACCCAATAAACACTTGGTGGTGGGCCTGTTTCATATTGTAGTGGGCGACCACAGATACGTTTATGAGTGGAAAACACTGTAATGACTCCCACAAGATGGCTGCCAGTACATACCATACCGTACCATTACAGATCCACCACCATGTTTCACTCAGCGGTCCAGATTTTGTGCTCCTTACACGAGGTTATATTTCTTTGCGTGTTGGCCTCAGGAGTCAGACCTCTGTTACAGCTGACACCTACTGCTAATTGTGTGGATTAAAGTGTTGCGGTGTGTAATATTTATGGCATGTCTTCTCACATTCTGTGAGTGGATATGTGTTTGAACCGCCTTCTCCCTCTTGCCTCTTCTATGTACATTTCTGTTTATTTGTGCAGCATGGAAGAAGAGGGGGGAGATAATTTGTGCATTGACACCGACTCAGACACATCAGAGAAAAAGGACCATGTCAAGTTTAATCCCAGATGGACTCAAGAAGAGGTGAGTGAAATGAAGACATTTAAGAATTGATACTTAGTAGTGCAAAGGACCAAAATATAATACAGTGTGCTAAAGAGGAGGGCCGGGGGAAGCCTGAAGGTGAGAGAAATGTGTTACTGACCTGAAGACTGTATGTTTGATGCTCAGTAGCCACAGTAGAAGAGGTGGTTGTACAGGGAAGCTCTCAGGTGTGACTGCATGAGTGTAGAGTATCACTGAAAGAGTATATGCTCAGCAAACCTTCCTTGGATAAACATCAAAAAGAGTTTATGGGATACCTTTTCTGGCGAAACTTATCTCAATTCACCACAAAGCTCTAAATGTCTGCGTCTGAATTGTTGTCTTCTAATGTGCAGGATGACAATCTCAAAATCCTGGTCAACAACTTTGGAAAACTTGAATGGAATACCATTGCTACTTTCTTACCAGTGAGTACTCTGGAGGAGAGAAAAAAGTATGTTGTTGTGCCATTTGGTAGCTGTTTGCTTCCCAGGTCACAATTTTTGGTAACTTTTGAGGGGAAACACTTTGGTACAAGATTGTGCACTTATACAGAACTACATTTTCACTCCCCATGAAATGACCAAATGATTGCACCTTTTTTTCTGGTGGGTGACAGTGTACACTAGCCAAAGATTGTAACTATAGCTAGCTATAATATTTTCATGGTGCCACGTTAGCTAGTAGGTTTACTAGCAAGCTAAGTGATGTATCTACACCAAGTCAAAATGTTAGCTGTGTGTGGAAAGTTCCCTGCTACATATTTGGAACATTCCAATCTAGGAAGTTGTGACTTGTTCATATCAGATGGATGCTGAGTAGTGTAGTGTGATAAACATAAATGTGTTTAATCATAAATCCTATCGATACAATTCCACCAATAACAGGCAGAAATAAATATCACTTCAAAAACGTAAACAATAACTCCTGTATTTTTGCTGTCACAGGGGCGGACAGAGCAACAGTGTCTGCACCGCTGGAGGAGGCATCTGGATCCTAAACTGGTCAAGGGCTGCTGGACCAAAGAGGAGGATGAAAAGGTAAAGAAGAGAGACAGAGAATATCTGATAGACCTGGCTCAAATACTGTTTGTTTTTTTTAGTTACTACTTCTTTACATTTTTCATGACACTATCCGAGTTGTTCAAATGTGTTAAACCCCACCTGGTCCTCCAAGCAGGGGCCTGTCTCACAAAGCAAGTTCGGCAAAGTCAGGGTATCTTTGGATAGCTGGCTTCACAAAACCAAACATTGGCAATCCTGGATAACGGGTCTCACGAAGGTGGTTATTAACTCGCTCTGTCAACCAATCCAGCTGTGAGCGCGATCACATAAAAGGGGCGGAGTTTGTAACAAATAGTCAATTGCATGCAACATGTACAGATCCAGAGCAAATCATTTATTATATCTCTAATATAATAAATCCTTATGGAAAGCAAAGCTGTTCTGCCAGTCTTTCAACAGAAGAGCCCTTCTTATTCTGTTAATTCAGTAGTATCCCTCTGTACACTTATTTTTTTCATTTGATTTCAATGTTTTATATTTATATTTGTTTTGTTAATGGAATTTTTGCAGAAAGTTATGAAAAAAAACAGTCCACCGTGTCGTCTAGGAGTCATGATGCCATTTTTCCAGAGAGTTGATTGGTGAGGAGGCAGGCTTTTTAATCATTTGGATCCAATAGCCTAAACATGCTCCGGAGCAGGATAGGTCTGCAGCATTGGTTGCCATGGTGATCTACCCTGCTATAAAGTGAGCCACCTTTGTGAGACCGAAAAGCCAGGGTTAAGCCCAAATTTAAATTTGCTAACCCAGTAATCTTGCTTCGTGAGGCAGGCGAAACAAACTATAAGAACGAGTTGGCAACTCTGTAACAGTGATAGTGAGAGAGGACATGATGGAGAGAATCACTTTGTGTTTTGGAAAATTATGAAATCTCATGTAACCTTTGTGCTTGTGTTCGTATGTTTGCTCTGTACAGATAGTTGAGCTCGTGGACAAATTCGGTCTCAGACACTGGTCTATGATTGCTAGGCATCTGGAGGGGCGGGTGGGGAAACAGTGTCGCGAGCGCTGGCACAACCACCTAGACCCACAAATCAAAAAGTCCTCCTGGACAGACGAAGAAGACCTGATCATCTACAAAGCCCACGCCATTCTGGGAAACCGGTGGGCCGAGATCGCCAGGCTGATCCCTGGAAGGTGGGATGGTTAGCAGTGGTTGATTTGTTGAAATTGAATAAGGTGGATGATGCGCAGTCAAATGCATTATTTTGCTTGTTTTTTTTCCTAAAATAAGGAGATGCATCTTCTCTTCCAGCTAATATGATGATCATAAGACCTATTACATGATTGCATACTGATGTTATGTTATATTGTATAGATACCCTAAAGGTCATAAGAAGGCTCCAGTATGTGTACCTCATGAGAGTTATTGTGCTGAAAAGGATACAGAGACCTGATCTTGTGTGAAGGTACCAGGAGGTGCTCTTCAACCTTAGTGCTGTCCAGAATAATGGGAACTTTGTTAGCTACAAGATACAAACTCACAGTCCTACGGGTGTTCAGATGTTATTGGCTGTTGATGAGATGAGGTGATGTTGCAAAGGTTTACTGTTGAAAAATATTTGTAATTATTAGGTCCATTTTTGAAATTATTTCTGAAAAGTATGTAATCTTATAATATCATTTTGACAGTTTTTTTAAATTAGTTTTTGACAAATGATGAAACGAGTTCTTGGTAGTGGACTCAGACTTCTGGACCTCACTGTGTATATATATATATATATATATATATATATATACACACAGGATGATACAGAGATGCTTATTTTCAATCCCTCTGACAGGACGGACAATGCTATAAAGAACCACTGGAACTCCACCATCAAACGTAAAGCCGAGATAGGCTTTTACAAGGAAGAGAGCGATAGCATTTCCCTTGATATTCAACAGCTTGATCAGGGAGAGGTACGCTACTCGGAGGCTGTCAACATTAGCACATATCATTACTAAAAGTCAGACCTGGGACACATAGTGTTTGCAAATATTTTTCATGCTTTGTTTTAGCCTTAGTGACACAATTGTGCGATTTGGTACATATGACAATAAGATGAGTGCCACAGTGTTTGGACAATCACAAGAAAGTATTTGAAAGTCAGTATATTTCCTGTGATTGACTTACCTGATGCTTGGAACCCCACCCTGCTGGTGCTCCAAGGAGGTTAGCACTGTTTGCCCCAGGTCTTCGAACAACAACAAAACATTAATACAACATTAGTACCACTGCCATGCTGTAAGGCGTAATGTACAGTTGCTACATTCAAACGGCTCAAGGAATGACTGTAACTGTGGTGTGTTGTTTTACAGGAGGACTTCAAGTGTGATGTTGTTCTTGACGCTGAGCCAGTACAGGTGGTAAGAGCGCTGTAGTTTCTCAAGCTTATTATGTCTCAAATGACAAAAAAACAACTCAATAAGTAATCATCAATTTCAATAGCGATATCATAAATTAGATGATCAATGTTTTTGTTGTTCTGTATGCCCAGCCTATTAATATTGTCATTATATCAGTCAGTATATAAAATGTTATGTTATAAAATCTCTTGAAACATCTTTCTACTCCAAACCCTTTGTGACCAAGTGATGTTGCCATAATTAGGTGCTGTCTGTATCCATGACAGTCATAGAAAAATGCTTGTACTTGTTATATTGTTTGCCGAGACGCTCACAGCTGGCAGGCATGTTAACTAGTTAACTCTTAACTCCTTGACTGTCCTGTAGATCTGGCATAAGAAAGAGAAGAAGCCAAGGCAGCGTCGGAAAGCCAAGCAGAACTCGGGCGTTTTAGCAGCACCCCAGATGGCCAATCAGAAGGAGCTCACCGAGGCAGTGCTGAGGATGATTGCTGAGGACATGCTGCCTCTCAGGTGACTATTACTGCTGATGACTGCAACAAAATTATTTTACTTCACTTTGGGAATATATGCTGTGGCGTTGTGTAAGTGCACATATCATTTTACTGCAGGATAGTGCAGGTTGAGCTTTAACATAAACAGTATCTTAGTATTTCTTGAAAATTCAGTGGTATGGAGATGGGTGGCAGGTGAAGACAGACTAATCTGTAATTGCATTATGGTGCCCCCTGCTGAGACCCCGTCACCCCACTACTGGCTTTGTTCATATAATTATTACAGTGTAATAAATAGGGCCGCCCCCAACCAAATATTTTCCTGGTCGACTAGTAGTCGACCAGTCGAGCCATTAGTTGACTGGTCGTTGCACATTTATGATATTAATGTAATTATTTAGATAGATAGGGCTGAGAAAGAATCTTATAAGTAACATTGTTAACACTGTGCTACATTACAGAGAAATACAAAACATAATATTGAACCTTTAAAATATAAATTTTACAAGCGCACGCAGAAGCGAGCCACCTGTTAACGAGTTCCAGTGTTTCTCATACATTGATTTATCTGTGGCAGCCGCCACAATATCAACATTGACCGCCACATATTGATTTTCTATTTTTTTTTCCTATTTAAAATGGGTAAAATCTTGTTTCATCGTAGAGCTGTGGGCAGCGTATCTCTCTCTCTCTGACAACGGACCCGTCTGTGAATAGCCTCTGCTCTCCGTGCACATGCACATGATCATGCGGGAGGAAGGATTGTTGTTGGCTTCCCCGCAGAGAAGACGGCTGGCCGAATTAAAACAAATCAAAACAAATCACCCCTGTAGTGTATTGGCCATAACTGTGTGCTGTAGGAGCATTGGCAATTTCAAATTGTCCTGATATCCGATTGGTTAGTGTGACAGTATAAAACTTCAGTGTCACTTTTACAGTGCGTTTATCACAGCCTGTCACACTTGAGAAATTAGCTTTGCTCGACAAGACGCATGCTTCTGCTTCCCCTGTTGCAAGTTTTCTGGCACGAGTGACAGAGATATCGTTTTTACCAAGACAGGGTTTACTATTGGAAAGCAGCATTATAAAAGGACAGGGGAAGTGAAACAGAGAGTGAAAACTAGTGAGGCCATATCTTGTCTATTGGGACAAACACAGGTTAGAGCTGCTACTATTAACATTAACATGACATCATCAACCAGAGACAGTTTATTTTTTGTTTTTTTTGTTTTGTTTTTCTTTCAGACTAACTGAAAATTTGGTCGACCAAGACTCTTCTCATGGACTAACAGTTTGGTCGACTATTAGGGGGCAGCCCTAGTAATAAAATACACCTTTATTTCAAGTCATGATGAAATTTCAAAGAAGTTTCAAAAAGCTTTTTTTCTATCTACCAGTCAAACGTTGTAGGAATGTGTGGATCTATCTAAATTTAGGTTGTCAGATGAATCGAAGATTGTATCTTGAAAATACATTTGAATATATATAAATCTATGTATGTGCAGTCTATCATCTTATCTTTGTTCCTCACAGTTTTGTGGAAGGTGCAGGCTTCAGGTCTTTCATGAGTACCATCGGCCCTCAGTACAAAAACCTGTCCCAGCGTATTGTGGGCCTGCAGCTCTACGATAATATGGAGAAATCTTTCAAGCCCCAGCTCATCCATGACCTGAAAACCTGCCTCTCCACCACCAACGGCGGGCGGAGCGTCATTCATGTCACCCTTGACCTCTGGGCAGGTGTCCTCTCCCATCCGGAGCCCATGGTCGCTGTGCAGCTCCACTTTCTCAACGAAAGCTGGCAGGTCCGCCGTCCCACTGTGGCCTTCCGTCACCTCAGCCACAAGAACCTGAACGTCGCCGTGGCGAGGGAGCTGGAAGGCGTGCTGCTGAGCTACGGCATTTTCCCCCACAACATCAGCCACGTCCTCACCAACCAGGCCAAGGGAGCCATGGCAGCGAACAGCTTGTTCTGCGACTACAAGATGATGTGCTCATCTTACAGGGGGGAACCTGATGGAGATGAGATAGTGGCATTCTTGGGGGACCAGCTGTCGGAAACAGCGGCGTCCCCCTTCTCAGACGTGGACATGGGGACCAGGACCAGCTGTGTGGCCACCTCTCTGCAGCTAGTGATTAAGGAGGCGCTGAAGAACTCCAGGGTTGTGGAGAACCTGCTCTCCCAGGTCCACAACGTGGTGGCTTTCTTCAGGAACAGCGCCTACTGGAGCGAGGTAGAAGAAATCAGTCAAATTGTCTTTTACAGTTAAAAGCATGTAGCCCAGGCACAGATAGATTAAGTCTTTCTGTCTGTACCAGCAGTGTAATATAGATGTATAGATCTCCAGGCCATATACATGGGGCACTGTAGTAAATGTTTACTACATTACATAACAAAGTGACCTGTCCTTGAGAAAAACATGGTTGAACGCTAAAATGTAGTGATATTCCCTTTTAAATATAGCCTTTATGTATTGTTATTTCTCAGGTGCTGTTGAAGGAGTGCAGCTTGTCTCTGTCTCCTCCTGTCAGTAACTGCCGTTGGAACTCCATGATGGTATCCATGCGCCGTATGGTCCAGGAGTCCGCCTGGAGCACCATCATGACCCTCCTGGCCCAGGCTCGAACAGAGGCCATCAATATGAACAGTTTCCCGCCTCTGGTCCAGGCCAAGAGGGACCAGGTAGTTGACATCCTGGGTCTCCTTGAGCCCTTCGAGGAAGCCATCCAGGTAAAAGATGGTTATGACTGAGCTGTATAATGTATAATCAGCTCGAATGTGATTTTTCATGCTTTTCCCCCAGGATTTTAGTGCTGTGCTTCCTGCGTCCATTAGCCATTTACAAAATACAAACAAAAAGTGTGAGAAGTTGATCACTGAAGCCCTAATTTCCTGACTTATTATGTTGAACTGATCGTGTGTGTGTGTGTGTGTGTGTACATACTATAGATTGATCACCCAAGAATTTGTTTTCGTCTGATATTATTTTATGCCTCAGTGTTGGCCAAAATGTTATTGATATATTGGTAGAAACTGATGTGGGTACATTTCCTTTTTGCCTTTCCCAACCCAGGTCCTGCAAGGAAATGAGGTGACCATCTCCTTCATCATACCCTCCCTCATTGGCCTGGATAAGACCTTGGAGAACTATTGCACCAGCTATGCCCATTTCACCAAGGCCCTGCGTTCAGGCCTCCGCACTCACTTCCAATGCCTGATTCTCCAGAGGAACCTGATCCTGGCCACTGTGCTTGACCCCAGGATCAAACTCCAGGTATTGAATTTGGACAGATGTATGGGTTTGTTGTTATGCTTGTGCTAGTTTGCATCCCCAAACAAGAAAAAAGCTTTTACACAAAAAACCCAAGGGAAAAGAATTTGTTCTGGGTTTATCACATTAGATTACAGGTAAACCATCAGAAAATGGTATAGTTGGCATAGCTTGAGAAAAAGAAATCTTTCTGAAAAGGGAATATTTAAAATGTAAAAATAAAGCATTCAACATATTTTCAAATGTTAAAATATGTTTAGCTGCATTTCTGCTCATGCCTCTGACCCAGGCAAGACATTTTGTATCACAGCTGTAACACCAATGTCCCATCTATGGTTGATCTGTAAGAGTAAGGTGGCATCATGGACAAATGTTCTTCGTATCTATACCTTGAGACAAAACTCTGACCCTATGTTTGGCTTTTTTCAGCCGTTCCCTGACGCTAAACAGGAAGGACAGACATTGTTCCTCACGGCTCCATCAAAGTTCCAGGCTCGCACCATGGTAGAGAATGCAGTGGAAACCTTGCAAGCCTCAGCTTCTCCCACTGTGGAGGCCGATGAAGAGTTGAAACAGAAGCAGGGCAACGAAGGGGAGAGCCAGGCCAACTCGGCGGCGGAGGCCTCCGTTGCCAGCTCAGACGACATCAGTGACGATGGAAGCAACGGAAAGGACATGAAGCGCAAGTCCATCTTCAACTTTCTACAGCCTCCTGCAAAGACCATGAAGATATCAGAACTGGACATGTTTCTGTCAGAACCGCTGCTAAAGGGCAAGTCCAGTTTGCCGTTCTGGAGATCTGCCGATCGGTTCCCCCAGCTACAAAACATTGTAAGGAGGCTGCTGGCAGTACCGGCCACCTCGGGGGGCTTTGACCGGCTCTATCCAATGGCCACATGTATCGTTAGGGCCAAGAGGAGCCGTCTGCCTCCCCACACCACAGAGAGGCTGCTTCTGTTCAGAGACTTTAGGGGGAAGAATGGAAAGAAGCCCAATGGGGTCGCCAAGCATTGACGGAGGAAGTGACAATAGTGCCTAGCTGTCTTGTCTTGCAACTTTGCCCACTTGCATACTCCATACATGGCATATTTCATTCATCAGGACCTTGGCATACTTACCTAATATATGTAATGCTTGCACACCTCATTGGTTCCATTGATTGACTATTCTGTTAGTCATGGTTAGTCAGTGTTCTTCCATCCATCAGGACTCAAACCTATAACTGAAGGGCTGAATTATATGAACGCTAATGACTTGAGGGATGTCAGGAAATGTACAAAAACAACCTAATGTAATTAATGGTTTATTTCTACTGACCTATTTATCTGTTTTAGTTGTTGTGCAGAGAGACATGGTGTAGGTTCACTTTGTAGTACACTGAATGAGGTTTGGCACCTCTTCAGCTTTCTGTAAAATTTCATTTTTTTGTATGCTTAACGTGTTTCCTTTTCTGTTAATCAGTGATGCTTCATGGGTCTGAACTGGGATGTTCAATTGTTTTCACGAGAGCCTTTCAAGAGCCTTGATTTGTAAATAATGATTATGTCAAAAAGCCAGGCTTTTAAACAGTCAGATTTAAGTTAATATTGAATGACGGCTAATTGATTTTTGTTTTGTTTTAGTACAGTGATATTGATTGTTCATATTACAGCAACTAACAATGTGAACTTGATGAAAGAATGTAACCAACTTAGTCTAATAATAGATGGATACGAGAGCCATCCCTATCATCAATAAGGCCAAATAATGGTCAGCATCTTAATCAAGTTATACTGAAGTGCTTTCAGCAGCTTTACAGTAAAAGGACTATATGCAGCTGATGGATAAACCTCTTCTTTCCAGAGAATGTATCTGAAATAATAAAGCTAGTATTCCTTTCTCTTTAATAGTGTTTCTGTGGTTTGTTGTTTCATGTCAAAGTACAGTACTGGGTTCTCCAAAGTGCTTTCTCAATATATTATTAAAATAAAATAATATTGTAGCTGGGAACGGGAACCTTGTTTGGTTAGAGCCCCCATGAGGACATACCTTGAGAAAGGTACTTTCGATTTTGATATACTTTATTCATAAGAGCCAATGGAGAAATGATGTTGATGGCTTTGGGAAACTTTGATCAGGATGACAATTGTGAGTATTAGACTACCAATGAACAATAATAAAAAACAAGCAAAAAAAACGAATGACAATGTAACAACATAACACAACGGCTCTTGAAGCTACAGGCTTGATGTACAGAGTTCCTACGATGGCCAGAAGAGCCTCAATTTAAGATTTCCGGTTTGGGCGTTAGCCTTCAAAATAAAAGCTCGAACGTTTACTCGTGTAGAATTTATTCTAGTGCTTGTCCCGTGGCTTCCGTCCGATATGTCAGATGCCATTAGCGATTGGCTGGACAAAAATTACGTCAGACCAAAACACGATGGCAACTTGTAATTTACTTCCGGAGTCACGGTCCTTCCTCTTCCATGTGCATGTGCTGTCCTGCGAAATGTAATCATCTAGCTACTATAATAAATCCTCTGTGAGGGAAATAGGTCCGATGTATGTACCCTACTTGGTACATTATCTGGGAGCAGAACGGGTTGGCAGGGCGAGTAATGTGGCTAGCACAGTCGTCAAAAAGTAGCTGATGAACTAAGCCGTTTCTTAACAACCGATAAGTTACCAGCGTTACCACAGCAAACCAGTTTATTTTAACTATGGCACTGTATACGAAAGCTGCCGAGGTTCTGGAGAAAGCCGAGAGGAAGCAGGGCGCTTTGAAAACCTTGGTTTATGACAGCAAATTTCAGAACATCAAGCAGCTCTTTGCTCTGGTGTGTGAGACACAGAAGTATTCAAACATCCTGCAGGAGATCATCGAGTCCACCAAGCTGCTCAAACAGACCAAGCTCAAAATGAACCTGGCCAAGGTGCTTGTGTACGACCTGCTGATCGGCCAGGGGGTGAAGTGCGGCGGATCCTGGAAGGCTATGATGATGAAGCATCGCTCCAGGCTCCAGGCAGAGCTGGCCCGCATGAAGATCAAACAGAAGGTCAGCAGGAATCAAGACCTGCTTCCAGCAAGTGTCCAGCAGCCCGAAGGCGACCAGCTGCCGAGGTATGTGCGCGTGAACACCCTGAAGACAACAGTAGAGGATGCTGTTGACTACTTGAAGAGGGAGGGTTTCTCCTACTTGGGAGAGGCCTGCAGGCTGGAGGACTTGAGCTTAAAGGCGAAATACTTTGTGAGGGACCTGCATCTTTCAGACCTACTGGTCTTCTCTCCTAAGATGGACTTCCATGACCACTTCCTGTACAAGGCTGGGCACATAATTCTGCAAGACAAAGCCAGCTGCCTCCCTGCCTATCTCCTCAACCCCCTGCCTGGTACCCATGTCATTGATGCCTGCGCCGCCCCTGGCAACAAAACCAGCCACTTGGCAGCCATCATGAAGAACAAAGGGAAACTCTTTGCCTTTGATTTGGATGCCAAGCGTCTGTCCACCATGTCCACTCTCCTGCTCCGTGCAGGGGTCACATGCCAGCAGCTGGCCAATCAGGACTTCTTGAAGGTGGACCCTGACAGCCCTGAGTTTAAAGATGTGGAGTATCTCCTACTGGATCCCTCATGCAGTGGATCAGGTAGGACAGTGTCTTGGTTGGTACTCCTGTCAAGGTATTTGTAACAAAACACTTGATAACTTGCATGATGGAATTTACACAGAAAATATGCATACACCCCCTCCATGTTCAAAATTTAAAATCACAGAAACTATTTAAAAAAGCACAGGTCAGTATTTGAATGAATGCAATAGCAGCTGCAAACTTGTAATATGTTTGCTCACATTTATTTCTTTTTATGTTTTAAGTACAACTTAAATTGAATCTGCCATTGCAACCAAAAGTGATTTGTAGACACATTCCATATTATAAGTTTTAAGCCGCTATTGCACTCATTCAAGTACTTTCACGTTTGTAAGTCTTTCCTGTGATTTGAAATGTCGAAGGTGTGTGAATAAATCATGTGAGCGTAAATTTCATCATGCAAGTTCTCAGGTGTTTTGCTGAAACATACCTTCATAAGTTTCTTTCATATATTATAATACATAGGGCATGTTTTTTCCGTGGCCGTGTTCACAACAGTCCTGAATCAGACTAGTGTTTCTCTGTCACTCCATCAACGATTGTGTGCATTTTTCCATCATATTATTTGCTGAATATAAATATTTGTGTGTTCCAGGTATGGTGTGTCTCCGTGACGACACCTCCTCCGCTGACAAGGAGAAGGAACAGGCTCGTCTGGCGTCCTTGGCCTCCTTCCAGCTGCGTTGCCTGAACCACGGCCTGAGGTTTCCCCGCCTGCAGCGCCTGGTCTATTCCACCTGCTCCATCCACACCCAGGAGAACGAGGAAGTCGTAGCGGCCTGCCTGAAACAGAACCCTGGCTTCAGGTAGCAAGCAGTCCATTTTCATCACATCAAGCTGTAAATGTAATATTAGCTATTATTATTAGGGGTTTTTTGGCATGGAAAAGGTCAAATTTAAAGATCTTGGCACACAAAAAACAATATATCAGCTACCGGCAGCTTCAGTCTAAAAATATCAGTATTAGTGTCAGGCTTACCCATATCAGTCGAACCCAACCCTGACTGGCTCTTGTCTTCCTTCCACCAGGCTGGTTCCTCTGCTGGCCCAGTGGCCGGAGCGAGGCCGGGAGCCA
>CABFOQ010028786.1:21132-35063 GCA_900660455.1 Gephyroberyx darwinii | reverse complement strand
GATTATTGGACATAATCACACACACACACACACACACACACACACACACACACACACTTCACAAACAAGTGCTCACACACAGAAAATCGACAACATAAATGTACTGCTGTAGTTGATAGCAGAGCTATTACACTTGATAATAACATTTTTCGTCTTTTTATCAAAAGCAATACGGTATGCCCTGATAACATCTGTCTAGTTCAATCTCTACTCTAAATGGAAGAAGAAAAAAAACAAAAGAGGCTGCTGCGTCTGGTCTCCTTTCAGAAAAAGAAGAAAAGATAAAATCAGTCTGGGTTCTCATTTGTCACTTTCTCTCCATTTTCTCTTTCTAATCGGTTGTTTTCCCCGTTTTCTGTGCTTTCCCCTCTAATGTGTTCTTTTCTGTTTTCTCCTCAGACCTGAAGACTACAAGATGAAATGAATGCTGAACAATGTGAGCAGAGCTGATAGAGTTTGGCCAGGTTGTGTTATATCGATGCCGCATTGCAAACATTACCTGCAAACATGGAACCATATCTTGTTGCCGTCATGAGACCTGGCCCAGTATTCTAAAAGGAAACTGTTTTTTTTTATAGGATTTGCTCAGGCTCATAGGATCTGGTTATTTCACTGTTGTCTAAACAAGGAAAAGCACATGAATTCTGCTTTCCCCTGTTTAATGTCCATGGAAAAAAATAAAAAGATCAGACTTTTCTGTTCCTGTGTAAACTCAGCCAACAGGTCTGGTTGTGTTGTCTTGGCTGGAGTCCGCTCGTCTGCCTCAGAACTTGCATCGAGGCTTGACTGGACTTTCCTGAAGCATCTGAGAACTCAGCAGTCATAAAGTTGTTGCTATGTGCAGATATACAAACTACATCCAACTTGTTCTGTGGGGATATATATAGTTCACCTCACTATCTGTTCTATTTCCCCTGACATGCACCACAGTTCTGACCCGATTTATTCAGGAACATCTCATTTCGAACCACGTGGCGCTCTGATTACACGACCATGAGAGGAAGAGATCTGGCCGATACAGGGGAAAAAATAGTCATCTAGTCTGGGTGTCCAGCCTATGAAGGGTTTTGGGATACCGATAAAACCAGCTCATTACCACGATTACACTATTGGCTCTCAGGTCATCCTTCTTGATTCGTCTTTCAGTAGAGTGGTGATTAACTGTGGCTAAGATGCCTCAGGGAATCCTGACCCTGTTCCTGAGTCTGTTTTTCCTGTCTGTTGTCAGCGTATGTGACATTTCCATGTGATGTCAAAATCATTTTTGCCTAAATTGTAAAATAGGCTAATAAACAATTAAATAATGAAGCTATTTTTGTCAAGTAATGTTCTTTGTGCAACTAAATCGTGACATTGTAGAAATTGTGTAGAAATGTGGCTAATTAAACAGGTAAACACACAAATTACAGGTTAACAGGTAAAACACAATTTTGAAGTCTCATTACATTTTTATTGGTTATAAAAAACAAAATAGAAAATAAATAAGGTCATTTTGTACCAAGGGTTTGGTGGTGAGACACATTCCATGGGGAATTATTCTTAAATTCAATAACTTCAGTCCCAAACAGACCAGGGCCAGTTATCGACGAATCATGAAGTTGTTTTAGTGCCTGGTTTTATGACTGCAGTGCAAGATGGGCAGAGTTAACACTTCAGGGTCAATCCTATTGGTTCCACAGAGAGGTGAGAGGTTCAGCTGTTCCCAAAGAAGCAACTGACTTTATTTTAAATAATAACCGGATCCAGGTCTTGTTCCAACAGAGGTCAGAGGTCAAACTGCAGCCTCAACCAATCAGCAAAATGTTTCCACAGTGAACAGGCCTGACTTTGCATAAAAACAACAACAGTAACAACAGAATTGGGCAGCGAGACACAGACCAACACAGATTTGTCTTTTCAATTCATCACAACTTAACTCATTAGCAGTAACTCCAAACAGATCTGATCCATCTTGTAACAACAGTATGAAATATTGCGGGACAAAATAGAAAGGTTACCAGACTTTATGAATGAAAACAATAAAAAAAAAGCATTAAATTCAGTTGTGTTCCACAGTGTTAAGGTAATGTTAAAAGTTGACACAAATTTGGAGTATGTGCTTCAACACAGTCAGTTTGGGGGGAAAACTACTTGACAAATACTGTACTGAGAAATCACTTTTAAAGTATTTTGACTCTTTAAATAAAGATAGCATGGACACAGGGGGACTTATAATGATTCATCATTATAAAAAGCAGCCTGTACAAATGTCAGTTTGTCCTCAATGATCTAACTTCTAAAATAAACTAGCTAGTTACATACAACCAAAACAAGATGCACACATCCAGTTATACGCTCAATGGTTGGCTCAAAGGTGACATGCAACTTCACAAAAAAGGGTTTAGTCCTGAAATCAGCTGTAGATGGGCATAAATTCTCTTACCTTTACATTGCCACTCAACACTAACATAAATCAGGCACTTTTCGGACCCCCCTCTAACAGAGATATCATACAAGAGTCCACAGGGATATTTACATTGTTTCACCTGGTGGAGAAAACCACTGGGATATGCAGGAAGGGGGGTTCTCACCACAGTTTTGTGTGTGTGTGTGTGTGTGTGTGTATGTGTATGTGCATGTGAGTGTGTGTGGTGTGTTTGTGTGCAGGGCTCAAGCACTTGAGGTGAGTCCATCCTTCCTCTAAAGTCTAAACTCCCTCCTCACTCTCCTCCACGGCGACATCGCTGCCCTCTCTTCCAATCACATCACGTGAAAACCTCCTGGCGACACCTGGCGACCTCAGCTCCACGTCCTCGGAGTGGGCGGGACTTGAACGATAACCATGGTGACCGTTGGGTGGAGAGAAGGGCTGTCGGGGGTAGTACTGAGGGGGGTAACCGCGGTAATACGGGTCTTGTTCTTCCTCTTCCTCCTCCTCTTCATCTCCTTGGTCGTTGTTGTAAGCCACTGCAGCGGGGTTGTACGGCTGGTTGTAGGGTGGATTGTAGGGCTGGTAGCCGCCATGAGGCAAGGGTTGGACTGGTATGGTGGGAATATTTGGGGTCAGTTTGAGCGTTTCAGGTGGTCCCTGTGTACAGATCACCAGAGCTATCACAGAAAACCACCACCACCACCACAGGCAAGCACAGGGCAAAGTTTAGGTGGGCTTTGATGGGAAAATATGAGTTAGTTGGCGGCATTAGGAGTAGTTAGGAAGTAACCTATTAGCTAGGGGTTACATAGCAAGATGAATAGCAGCCAATGGAAAGTTTGAACAGAAGCACAGCAGCAATGGGAAGGATGAACAGGACGAACATGCCTATACTCTGCACTCTGCATGGGCATATTTTCATGGGAAAGTTGCCAAATGGAGCTCTGGCACAGGGACAACAAAAGTCAATGTTGAGAATCAAACATAACTTCACATACGTATCTCCTGCCTTAAAGTTAAAACAGATTTGTTAAAATTTCTCATCTTCCCTGATAGATAATAGGAAATGAGCTTAGGCCTTGAGACCAAGAATATTGTAGGATGGATTTGGTTAGGGTTTGTCATCCACAAAGCAGTCTTGAAGAAGAAGAAGAAGAAGAGAAAAATATGTGTTTAACTGTATATGGCCCACATCTGATTATTTTCCACGTTAAACCAGCAATGAAAAGATCAAATCTGGGTCTCATTAAGGTTAAAATTGACATTTTTCTACCCAGCCCATGAGATGTGCAGATAGAGGGCTGTTGAGCAATGAATGCAACCCATCGGCATCAAAGCAATTCATCATTATTTAGCTGATTTATCAGGCTTTGAAAGATTTGATTAGCTTTGAAGAGTGACTTTTGTGAGTTGGGGTGATGCAGAAGCTGCAGCAGCAAAGCATTTCACAGGCTATTGGATCCGAACAAACAAGCATTTGTTGACAGATGGCACTTAAACTCAGCGTTTGTGATCATTACAGCAGCATTTTTTAAATGATTTGGTCTCGGGGGAAGGTAAGCTGTTCGCCAACTGAAGAAACAACATTCAAGACATTAACTGATAGAAATGAATTCCCTTTCTATTCTAAGTAAGCTGCCCAGGAACCACATTGCGGCATGGGCCTAGAGGTTGGGAAATGCCACTGGGGAGTGATGTTTAAGACGTGGTCGGGACCTAAATGAAGGTTGCAGGAAGGTTATAATGGCCCCCAGTGCAAATCTGGAGAAATAAATGCTCAAAGTTACTGGTTATATTGTGGTGCCAACTTGCTTTTCAAGTTGCTGCAATGTATAGTGGCTGAATATAAGTTATCAGGCTATCAGATTAGTTGCTTTCACCAGATTATTTTATGTTAAACTAAATTTGGATTGCAAAAAAATTTGGAAAATGTAGGTCGCCAGAGAGGTTTTAAAAGCACTGCGGCAGGGATTAGAGGTTAAAAACCAGGGTCAGGACTATCCATCCCGAGAAATATGAGTGCCTTGAGGGGATCATTGAGTCGTATTTATTGGGCACAGAGGGAGGGATGGAGGGAGGTGAGCACAGGAGGAGGAGAGGAGGACGGATGGAGTGCTAGGAGAATGGTCCTCAGTAATCATTCTCATAGTCCCGTTGAGCTTCAGTCCGAAAGAGGAAGAGAGAGGGAGGGGAATAGGGGGAGGAGAAAAAGAGTCAGAGAGATGTTACCTCATATCAGGAGGAAAACCCAATGACACCAACAAGTTAAACCTTTCAAACCACGTCAACAGAACTCTCCCAGCTGTTAGGTTGCGGTTCTGGAGGTGGAAAAATGAGCAGCCGAATCTTCAATGTCTTTTTTTTTTTTAGAGCATGAAGATTCACACACTGTTAATATAATAGTATGATAATAAACCCACAACTGAAACAAATGACAAGGCTGAATCAAGTCTCTATTGTTCTTTCTGTACACAAGAAAGTGCAAACAAAGATTTCCAACACTGTAAACAGAGCAGTACAACATATCGAGGTGTTTGTATACCATAGAGTATGCCAGGAGCCGTGCGTTGGGACTAATATTGAGTCAAACATTGTTTGCAGCAACTAGGGTTTTAAAATGGATTAAAAAATCAATATGTCCTCTTTATATCTATATTTACAGCATATTTCTCAACAAATGCACTACTGAAATCAATTCACAGCACTTGTACTTTATTCTCGTTCTCTTATCCTCAATAAAAAAAGATCTATAATACACATTCAGGGCTTTTAGAGAGGCTTGAGAGGTGGCACAGCTAGTGAGGCAGCATTCATACGGGCATGGATGTTTAAGACTCAAACACCATGCAACATTTTAGGGGCATAAATGGAATTCATTCAAGAGCCTCATGGAGGGATAAGCACCAACACATACTGAGAATTTGATTTGTTTTCATAAAGTGGTCATTGAACACTAAAGTAAACAAAAAAAAAGGAAACTCTTTGCATTTTTCAGAATACCAGGTAAGATTATTCTGACTCATAAAAAATGCCATTCTGACTGGGATCCCTTCATATTCAGTAAATCTGGTTTGATGGATGACGTTATGTCTCATCCATCAGCTACTTTTAGCAGATGATATACCATGAAGATGACTCGTCAGAAGCTGTTAGATGTGTAATGGTCTAGTCCAGATGGCCCTGGACAATGGTCACTCTCGTTACACCATCCTACAAGGTCCTCAGTAGTACAAATATTCACACATGACCAATTTGTGTGTGTGTGTGTGTGTGTGTGTGTGTGTATAACACCTACTTTTATAAGTTCCCAATATGGACAAACAGCCATGGTCAGTAACACAGTTAATTTCTTGATCCATCAGCGAGGACATGAGTGTATAAACTTCAGTGGAACAACTATAAAAGCCTGATCACTCTCCAATTCTCTGAGAGGTTTATGAGGACAATAACTATTTCAGAGGCTGCTGTCACTTTGAAAAGGCTATTTCAATGTTTTATACGTATAAAAATGTTTTATAAGATGGAAAGACTAGGCAGGGTTGGGCTGTTAAGTTGTTTATGTCAATGAAATTATCAAATATAAAAATAAATAACCAAATGTCTGAATTAATTCCTCTCATAATACACCCAGCTGACATTTGTTCTGAACAAAGTGGGTGAAATGCCTCTTAAAACCAACAAATGACACAATGTAATTGTGGCCCAGTTGCATGAGAACAGAATGAGATCTATGTCAACACCAGAGACGGCTTGGTTCGTGTCCATGTTCTCATCTCGGGCTTACATTTCTGTCTTACATGTCATCTTTTTGTTTCAGTTGCCAGTAGCAGACCAACTGTGTATGTGTGTGTGTGTGTGCTTGTGCATGCCTTCATATTTCTGCATGCATGTGTACGCAGGCCGTAGGTGTGTATGTGTGTGTGGCTACCTTCAAGACTGCAACCCAGACAAGATGGCTTGGTTAAAAAAAATACTTGGACTGGAGGTGTCAACTAAATGTGATTGTAGCTGAATGATATGTACCTCCAACATTGTACCCCAGACAGGAGTTCTGGTCACAGTAGCCCGGTGGGCCAGCCGGTCCTGTGGAACCCGGAGTCCCCGGTCTCCCTGGTGTCCCCTGGTTACCAGGCCTACCAACAGGGCCCTGACTGCCCGTCCTTCCTTCACCTGGTAAACCTAAAGTGGAGTAAAAGTCCAGAGAAGTTGACAAAATCAGCCTTCAACACACTGTTAAAGGAACGGTTCCAGGCTGTAATTCCTTCTCTCTGTTGCCGTAACATCTCTGTTACATAAAAACTGAGGGGGCAGCAAACTCTTGCCTGTCACTTCTGGGCATGGGAGACAGTAGCGAATGTCCTGAGGGCAGGAGGAATAACATAGTTCTAAGCCGGTATTCAGCGGTATTTCCCTTTAACCAGAGAGCTCTGTTTTCTGTTTGCACAGTAGAAACTGCTCCATCAGGACTCACTTTAGCAGTCAGCAGAAATATGAAATCAATATTTTGGGGAGTTTCATTTGCCAAGCGCTAAAATTATCATCCCACAAATATTCTAGCGAAGCACAGTGCATAACGGCGGAGTGCGCTGCCCTGTCCCGTTCTTTCAGAAAAGGGATTTTCTTTTTTTCATAAAATCAAGTTTTTTCATCACAGTTATTTGATCATAGACAAGTTTCCGGGGTGTCTTGTCAGCTTGTTCTGTAAGTATTGATCACACTGTAAACAGAAAACCCCTGCATTGATGTGTTTTTATAACACAGCACACAGAGAAATCAATACAGGGAATTATATTCTATCGAATAAACATGGACTACAATGTCTGGTTGCTATTCTAGGCGGAGATTCAACAGAGAGTGAAGTAAATTTAAAACACATTAGGTCCCTACGCTCGCTCTTCAGTTCTTATGATATTTGAAAAGTTTGGGTTTCGTTCTGAGGAATCACAATGAAAGGGAAGTTCCACATTACTCCAGTTCAGTCAAATAGAAAAAATGTGTGTGTGCGTGTGTGTGTGTGTGTGTTACCTGGGGGCCCGGGTGGTCCTCGGGGTCCCTGAGATCCAACCCCTGGACTCCCCCTGTCTCCCTTCTCTCCTGTGAGACCTGGAAACACACACAGGTACAGCATTTGTCGTTTGTTAAGGCTTTATTAACAGCCAGCTATATTGGCTAGCCTAATATGGGTGTTGCATTATCACTTTTTGAACAAAATGTGCCAGATAACTTATTCCTGATTGATCAACCTAATAAAATAACTGATAGAGCCTGAGCATGATCGATCAGCCTGTTGTGTGTTTCTGTCCAGTGCATTTTAGACAGCCTACAGTGAAGAGAGACGGGGTGACATGTGACAAAGGTCCCAGGCTGGATGTGAACCACCAGAACATGAGCGTACTTTTCATCCACTCTAATCTTAGTGAACCTTTTAAAACTGGTGAATTCAAGTTTTTTTTTTACCTCCAGATTGCCAGAAGTACAGCATAAAACATAGGGACTCAGGAGAACCCGTTTTACATGGACCTTAAACTCAACTCTCTTCAGTCGCTGCCTCATCTAGTGATATTCTCTATGGGGGCTGACTAGTGCAGCCACAGTCTCTCTGTTCAGGCTTATATTGTATGTGGTATGCATGTGGTGTAGTTTGTCTATTTTACTCGTCCAATGAGGCTGCGTCTTATATGAGCCTTGGAGACCACTTCTTCCTTCCTGAGTACTCTGGTATCAGCCCTCTATGTAATGGCCTGTGTAGTTTGTGTTTCAGAAGGAGACAGAGCCATCTGCCCTAATAATAAAGAGTCCAATTCCCTTATACGTCGCATAGATCTCTTATCCCTAAAATATTTGATTGCTCTAGTTTCAGTCCTCTGTGTAAATTAATAAAGTAGAGTAGTTTGTGTGTGTTGGACCAGTGGCTCCAGACTACAAACATAAGTCGGGTGAATTAGTGGGGCCCTAAGGACGAAAAGGTCTGAACCACAACTTCAGAGCAGAGGAGAAGGCAAAACATCATTGACATTTCGCGACCGTGGTTGACCAAACTCTGCTTTCCTACCCCTCTCTGTGAAGGGTAATTCAGTATGTGGTACTTTATGTGGGTTGTGTGTTTTAAGGATAAAGAAGGAGCCAGTTATCCTCATAAAGACTGGTTCTCTTGTAAGGGACTGTGGCAGGAGAATGACCTCATGGATATTGGAATTACTGAACCTCGAGGGAGCACTAACCCTAACTGGGAGTTTGTTGGATTGTCTGGTGAGCCAGATAGCAGCCGAGGCCCAGAAAAGGACCAAACAAGTAGACAGATTGAAGCTCCAATGGGAGCGAGGCTTTGTTGTTTCTTTCTTGCCCAGTTTCTATTCAGTTCCTTTCACAATAAAAGCCCCCGGTCAGTGGTCAACAGGGAACTGCACTCATCTTTACTCGCCATCTTGATTATTATACAGCCAGTGCTTTTACTCTGGTTACACATTCCCATTGTAATCTATAGTGTTTCATATCAGTGGTTTTCAAACCTTTTGACTGAATAGAAAGAGATTCCTACTTACAACTCCCAAACACACATTCATGCACGCACGCACACACGCACGCACGCACGCACACACACAAATTTTATAGTCATCTTGCACTCCACAGAGTTCAAACTCTTTACGGTGGCCGACTGTTTGACCTCTGCTCACTGCAGTAAGGGCTGTCTAAACAATACTCAACTGTTTCTCCAATTTTTCTGATGCTATTATCTACTCTAGCATGTAGTTAGTGTGTCTAGAAACAACTCAGACGTGTAGTCTCTTTATTTATGTTGGAAGAGTGAAGGACTGATGAACCCATGGCTTGTCTTAGTGTGTTCAGGCTGCAGAGTTTATGTGTGTGTATGTGACTGTGGAAATAAGTTATATATATTTGTGTATTTGTTCCCGTCTCTTTCTCTCTCTCTCCCATATTTTATTAGGTGAATTCAACAAGGGATCACAGCTTTCACCTGATTTAAAGGGGGGGAAAAAAATCAACTTTATAACACAAACACTGTTAAAAGGTATGCTATTGGCAATGAACCTTTTATTGTTTGGTGGTGTATTTTTCTTATTCCCTTGGAAAACTGGTCAAATAAAGATGATGTATCATCCTGTCATCTTAAACTTAAACTTTTCATGACATAAGTTTTGGTTTCAGTTCCTCTTACTTAAAGAACAAGGGCTTCTTTCTAGACTCACCGTTTTGCACCGGCATTCAACAATCATACAGAGAGAAATCCATCATAGAAGAGGAAGAGACACTGATTTCTCCACTGACAGTAGCCTCAGTAACCCATAATGCAGTGCAGCCACAGGGCAGGTTGTGTTTTGAGTAAGGGGTACAACTCCCACTTTTCCTTGCCTCGAAAAACTTGCTATCTTGCTCTTGCTATCACTATCGCTATTGCTCTCTCCACCTACACCTACGCATGTATTCTGAGAAATGTAGGAAATCACTAACTAAAGTACCAGCAGACAAGACAGGTTGTGGGGAAATGGGAACACCAAAAAAGTGAATTAGAACACTTCATCACAAAATATCCTGGAAGGCATTAAACATCTCAGAATGATGACATACTGTATAACAGGGCGGGGTTTCCTTTAACCTAAAGCTCTGTACACTCAATGTATACTTCAATAGTAGTTAAGAAGAGGTGGGTGCACTAAATGGCCAGAATAACAGGTGAGTCTACCAGTGTACATACCCTCAACCACACTACTTCTCTCTCCCTCCCCCCCTACCCTCCCTTCTCTTTCACCTCTCTCTCCTGGTCTTCCGTTTTGGCCGTTGGTACCAGGGAAGCCTGGTCTACCAGATGGGCCTTGCTCTCCCTGAGGTCCTGGCACACCTCTCCTACCGGGCTCTCCGGGTGGTCCTGGGACTGTTCGAATTGACGCCGCCGGCTGGCTGGGGATCTGATTCAGGATGGAGTTATAGCGAGACAGATGGCCTGGAAGAGAGACGAGAAGAATGGGTTGAAATGATAAGATTTATCTTTTTATTTTTTCTAGGTTTTCTAGGTATTAGTGCTATTACTACTACTACTACTACTACTACTACTAATAATAATAATAATAATAATAATAACAATAGAATGGAGTTTGACTGAAAACTTCTGAAAACATGAAGAAATATGGAAGGGTGTCAATACGATGCACTTCCTCCTTATCTGTGACACAGTATGAAGAGGACAGAAGAGGCAGGAAGAACAGAGGACAGCAGATGGAAGCAGAGGAAGGGTGAGGCCAGCAGCGAAAAGGTCAGAGGCAATGATGCTGAATGATCACTGACTACTCACTCTGGATGAGCTGTTCACAGACTTGTCGTGCGATGGCGCGCACTGCAGCTTGGGATTGCACATCACCCTGCAAAACAAACACAACGTAGGATCTGATATCACACACACACACTCCACAAATGCAACCACACAAGAGCCTGATACTGCTATTTTATTTGTGCAACCACAGAGACAGACTTCCAGACCAGTGGTTGATAAATTGGTCTGTGTGGGTGTTTTAATGAGTGTACTCCACCTTTATTCCACACCCTGATGCTCTCTGTATTCACATCAAACACACAGCATCCCGTCTGATAGCCAAGTAGAGATATCCCATTGAAAAGTATCTGTACAATACACACTCTATATCATATTTGAGCGTAACCTTGGTAGTTGAATTGTGTCGGTACTCTACAGGAATCTCGTAACTAAAAATGTGACTTTTTTTTTACTGCAATTAGCAGCTGATATTGTTCTCCATGCGTAGTGGGAAATGCATTAAGACCAAATTGAATTGGGTTGTTAAATGTCTCATAGTGGTTCACAGGAGAACTGAGGGAGGTGTTTGTACTCCCATGTCTCCCACTTGTTTACATTGTTGGTGATTTGAGGGGAAGGCCCCTACCTATTATTGTATTTGTTTATTAAAGGCATAAGTCACCCTCTGTGCTGTGTAGCTCTGTTGGAAAGTAGCAAATGTTATACTGGGAGGCCAATCCCTTTAACAACGACTGTGCAAAGCAGTGAGTAGTGAGTGCTGGTATGGTGATACACAGACAAAGACGGTCTCTGGTCCACGAAGGCCCCGAAATTTCCCCCCAGGGATTAATAAAGTACCTACCTACCTACCAATAAAGATTAAGAATTCAAAAGCTGACGGTCTTTTCTTTAGCCTCGTACTCACCATTTGATGTGAAATCCTTCTTACTAAAACATACTTACCTTAGCGCACTGTCCCAATACTTGAGCTTTGGATTAAATGTTTACTTTTCTCCTGTTTGCAGTATTTCAACTAGAATGCCTGGATGTGAATGAGGCTGCTGAATGGGTTTTATCATAGGACAGATGCACATTACACTAACTGGAGTCTGACCAGCTTTAGCCACAATTGCGCCATTGGGCCACAAAAATGTACAACACTGAGGTGAAAATCCAATGTCATTTGTTTTTTCCGAGGCTTTCATGTTGAGTCTTCCAGAGGGGCAAATTAACTGGAGCCAGGGACAAAAGTGTACCTAGCAGTTGATGAAATGTGCCAGAAACTGGAATTACAGGTGCGTTTCAAGTTGGCAAGTTGCATGCCTCTCAAGCCCTCAGCAGCGATGGCTTGGCTACTATGTCAGCAAAATACAGACCTTGCTATACCGAGAATGTGAACCATGAACGTTGATTTAATTCAGTTTGCTCTAAACAAGTTTGAGGGTGGGAAAATAAGAGAGAGAGAGAGAGAGAGAGAGAGAGAGAAAATGTGAATGTGTGTCTAAAAGAGAGATAGAAAGAGTGAGATAGTGTGTTTATAGGAGAGATAGAGTGGGGCAAAGAGGGAGAGTGAGTGGTGGAGTAATTCAGGGTGTGAAGCATTAGTGAGTAATTGTCAGACTTTTACATCGTCAGCAAAATAACAAACTTTCCACTGCAAAATGGAGCAGTAAAACGTGATTTGTTCTAAACAGCGGTTGAAGCATATGAGTGGAATGGCTTACTCTCTCTCCCTTATCGCCTTTGGTACCAGCAGGACCCTGGAACATAAAAACACAGGAAGAGAATAAACATTCAACTGTGTTCTGAGGAATAGGCATGCGCTCTCTCTCATTCATTCTCTCTCTCTCTCTCCTCTATCTCTCTCCGTTAATATCCCCACCCCACCACTCTCCAGCTCTCATCCTCTTTCTCTCCGTTTCTCGCTGTAGCTCTCTTTCCTTTTTTCACTTTATGTCTCTCTCCATCACTCTCACTCTCTCTCTCTCTCTGATCCAACAGCTGGTAGAAGTAAATGCGTTTAAATTTTGAGAAGTGTGTCCAATTCCTTGGTTGCCTCAAGACGCACACAGACACACACAGACACACAGACACACACACACACACACACATAAAGCTAGTGTGCCTAAAGACAGAGAGAAATTGCTGTGCCTTGGATGGCCTTGCCTTCTGCTACTGCCAAGCATTATAAAGCACATAGATGCATATCTGAGCATAACACACACGTACACACACACAACTTGCCAGGCACATAAAGCGCATGGATGCATATCAGAGTATAACACATTGTAATCCAGAGGCAAATAAAAGACAAATATTTCCTGGCCACAAAACCATGTGCTGATATGATAAATATCAGTTTGATGGTGTTACAGCCTTTGAAAAAGGTTTGTTTGTCTTTGGGGGAATATGTCCTTGACCACCGACTGACTGGCTGTGTGTGTGTGTGTGTGTGTGTGTGTGTGTGTGTGTGTGTGTGTGTGTGTGTGTGTGTGTGTGTGAATGTCTGGATCTCCTGAGTCTTTCTGGGCTTATAAATGCCTGCAGTCCTATCACGGTGACATGGGAGGAAATTGGGTTGAAAATCAAACCAAAAGGCCAGAAGGTAACAGAGCATGTGGACAAAATAGTAGTTCAGTATATTTCAAATACTCCAACACACAGGAGTACCGCCCAGTTACAGTATGACTTCTTTTGTTGTTGAGTCTATCAAAAGCACAGAGTCAATGGGAAAATCTGCTGTTTTTATTCAGAAAGCTTTATAATTCAACTACAGAGTAATATACACGTTTATGATGTTTTCCTTTTGAACAGGACTACAATGTGGACCGAGAAACTCACAGCCCGCTGCTTTTTTTCTGAGGTTGCTTGCTAGCAAGGGCGCACTCACACTAGGCCATCTGAACCGTGCCCGGGTACGGTTGACACCCAAAGTCTGGTTCATTTGACTAGTGTGATCGCTCCGAACCGGGCCCGCTTGAAGAGGTGTGCTCTGGCACGGTTCACTTGGAGTCGGCACAGTGTGATCGCAAATCGCGCCGGAGCACGGATCCCGAACATGTCAATGAGGCGACTGTCCCATACAATCGATGATTTATTGATGAACGTGAATTGTAGTCGGGAGTAAAGCCGCAAATTCCTCCCTCAACGTCAGCTGCCTCCGTAAAAATCTTCTTGTATGTGCAGCACGATTAACTGAAAATCGCTGCGTTGCATAATCGATAAATCTATGTGTGTGTGGGGGGGGGGGGAACT
>CABFOQ010028786.1:4304-21112 GCA_900660455.1 Gephyroberyx darwinii | reverse complement strand
TGTGTGGGGGGGGGGGGGGGGCAATCGTGCTCCGGCACGGTTCAAGCCAACCGGGCCAAGTGTGAGTGCGCCCTAAGTGATCCTTGAGTGGTTGAAACATTTTAAACAGCATGCAGAAATATATTGGCCGGGTCAGAAGCAGACTCAGGGACATCAACGAGTGCTATGACAACCTGGACCCGCTGTCATGGAGATTTCAAGGGCTGTTATGAACCAGAGTTGGAGAACGTGTTCTTCTTAGACAATTTACAGTGCTAGCTTTCCCCAGCCATTAGCCATTGTTGAAATCTCCCCATCCTGCTTCTAACAAAAGACCCAATACAGCGGATCGTGTTGTGGCACTACTGTGGTACAGTCCAGCATGCAGCACGACTGGTAGAACTGGTTTCTATGGCGTTTTGTGAGCCATGATGAAGCGAAGATTGAAATGATTGCTATTGTAGCTAGAAACCACTTATTCTCCTGGAGCAGCAATCAGACTAAGGGTTGCAGGGCCAGAACAGGGACTGAATCAGGCAATTTACTGTCAGGAGTGAAGCTGGAAACTGGAAGTTTAGGAAGTTCATGAGAAAAAGCTGTAAAAAAGTGAGAGATCTGATTTTTCTTGTCCCTGTGTGTGTGTGTGTGTGTGTGTGTGTGTTTGCTGCACGTGCTTTCATTCATGTGTCTTTGTGTGCGTCTGTCTTAGGAGATGTCCCAGAAGTAGGGCAGATGTGATTTCTCACTGTCTTTCCCTGTGTGTGTGTGTGTGCGTGCGCGACTGTGTTTGTGTGTGCGTGTGTACGTGTGCATCAGCGTCAGGCTAGTGATTTATAGTCCTCCCTCTCTCAGCCAAACTTTGGTGCTGGCCTTCAGAACTGACCCTAGACTAGATTAGCTGTCAGCAACATCAAAATATCATCTGTTCCTCTTAGCATTACACAAAATTTGGAAAGCAGAATCCCTTCCCCTGTATCCCTTTCCTTGTTTTTGTTCTTGTCACTTTCTACCTCTTTCTTTCTTCTTTTTACTATTTGTAATGACAGTGATAAACAACTGCTGACTCATTCTACTTCTAGAGTCAAACACCTTGACAATTTGATTTTTAGTAGGTTGTCACATTACGGAAAACATTTACCCGCATTTATATTTGGGAGATCAGGAAGAGGAACAGGACCAGAAGGAGGAGAAAGAGAAACAAAATAAACAATCCTAGAAGTGTGATCTCCTTGTCTGTTCGAAACCAGACCATGATATTACTTACATTTATCCTAGGTGACACAAATCTGATCTTTTGAAATCTCACTTTCCAGTTCCTCTGTATATGCAGCCTGACATGATGACAGAGAAACTAATGAGGAACAATCAGGGGGAGGGGGAGGAAGTGGAGAGGTCATGTCCCCCTTGTTCATTTGGATAAATGTCAAACCCTCCTGGGTGGTCTCAGAGGGACGCATTTGTTGACTACTTCGCAGTCAATACCACAGGCTCCCCCGACCACTGAGGAAAGATCCGAGGCGTGGGGTAATCCAAACATCCCTTTCACATTCCTCAACTTAGTGCAGGTGGGTTTGTGTAGAGGTCAGTTAATGAGGTTCAGGTCTGCCCTGAGAAGACCATCTCACCCTAAGCAAAACAAACATGGGGGTCACTTTACTCTCAGGGGGTTAGAGAAGTACTGCAGTAAGTATGGCTGTTATCTGATTACTGTTAGTGTCCTTACAAACGCTGCCTGTTTACAGCACAATAACACAATAGGGTGGTTGCGATTTTTTTTTTTTTTTACCCCACCACACCTTACACCCACCTACACCAGCTAAGGATATGTGGTATATAGGTCTTTCAAACAAGCAGTGCTTTTTGTTTAGATAAGTAAAAGTTGATGTCTATGTTACAATAGGCCACAATTTGGTCTCTGCCCCTGAAATATGGATCCTTTTTCTCAAATTCTCACGTCCTCCCCTCATGCCACCCCACCTAATACAATTTCATTTGTGCTTTCAGTGGAGAGTTTTAGTGTCCCATGTCTAAATGCTGTTTCAGACGTTTTCCCAGCCCACCAAAAAAACAATCTGAGCCTGGTTAGCTCAGTTGGTACAGCGCGAGTCTCAGTGTCATGGGTTCGAGCATGATCACCTTCGTAAGTTGTTTTGGATGAAAGCGTCTGCTAAATGACTGTAATGTAATGAGAAAAACTGGTAGGAATAATTTTACTTACAGGAGGTCCCTGATCTCCATGGGACCCTGCAGGCCCACCTGGTCCTGGGGCTCCGGGCGCTCCTGGGGTTCCCTGAGAGAGAGAGAGAGAGAGAGAGAGAGAGAGAGAGAGAGAGAGAGAGAGAGAGAGAGAGAGAGAGACACAGACAGACAGACAGACAGACAGACAGAGAGAAGGAGAAAGAAAGAAGGAGAAAGAGTTGGGGGCAGCAAGAGTCAGTCAGAGTCAATGTAGGAGTTTAATCTGCCAAAGAAAATGATCCTGAGAGCAAAAGAAGTGACTTACTATGGGTCCAGTAGATCCCTGTCGGCCCTGTGGTCCAATTGTACCGGGCAGACCCTGAGAGAGATGCAGAGAAATTACACTAAAACATGAGGTGCACTTTCCAAATTTTAGGTTGAACTGTTTTGCCCCAGGAATGTCCTGTCAGACACCAAACTAAACTGACTAACATATTTTCTAAAGAGTCACAATCAACATACATTACTTGTATAGGCTACCAGTGGAAACCAAACTAACTCACTACCTTCTGCTACTTGTTCCGGTGGGAAGCCAACCTGTATCTGTTGGACAACCACTGCCTCCAATCAATCCTTTGTGTTTACTTTTTGATACTAAACGTTAGGACCACCTTCCTGACTGCTGAGCTTTGCACAATGGGATTATTAACTTTTGCATCATCCATGTTGCAGTCGTCTCAAGGTTTAAAAACCTTCTTGAACCTGTCCGCTCCACTTCATCTGCATCACCCCTATTTTACTGTAGTAGATTTAAGAGAGGAAATCAATAAGATACACCCTCATACACACAATAATGATTTCTTTGTATCGCACATTCATTGGTCATTCAGTATGTGATTAAACAAGGAGGGGGGTGCACATCTGACTGGCCTTTTATAAAGAAACTAACAAAGTGGATACATTCTGTGACTTGTTCCCCCCCCGCAAATATTAAGCATTATTGATTCACAGTTTGGAAGCTGCCATCAGTATGAGAGACACCTGGAAAAATAGTATAACCTCAGATTACGCTGATCCTGTGATTTAGTTTGGACGTGTCTTACTCTGTGGTCACACTGAGGCTGAAGACCCAGCCACCCTCCTTATATGGCTCTCATTTCAGGCTGTGCCAGGATACATGCCATTGATTAAAAACAATAAAATGGCTCAAAATATATTGTATGATACAGCTGAAGATAATACAGTGCACTAAATACCATTTGAGGTCAATTAATTTAGGTTGAAAAACTTTAAGAGCCAACCTTAATCCCTGGTCAGCTCTCTGATGGCTTAGCATGTACAGTATACTGGAGATGTGTTATAATATCTGCTTTAGCAGCAAAGCTTCAAAGCCCACTCTGGGGACCAAAGGGGGACGACACCGTGTTCCCCGTGGTGTTACATCTTAAATGCTCCCCATACCAGCTACAGCCTTAAGCTCTATCAAATTCTCATGGGAAGCTTTGCCTTCCAAATGAATATGTCTATTCTGTATTTGACTGCAATACAAAGGATACATTCATTACAGGATAACAAATGCAAGAGCATGTTAGAAAAGCTCAGCCAGAATGTGACATCAGACATCTGCTGGGGTCACCCTGGTGTCACACAGTAAACACTCCGTAACACTCCCTCAGTTAAACCCACTAATGGGGGTCTGGAACAGACCACGTTTTCTTCCAATACTGAAGTCTCACGACGTCATGCACTTTTTGCTTTGAAAACCTTTTTAGATTGATCAGAAGCATATTTGGAACAAAAAATGTCACAAAAGACCTATGATATAAATACATCCCACAAGCACTGTGTCACTGGGACGCCACAGGCCTCATTGTACAGGAGTCAGCCTGGCGTCACACCATAAACACAACCCAGTAAATCCTACTAATAGGCTCTGGAGCTCGGTCTTTGGTGGGACTATGGTGCTTTGGAGGGGCCTCCAGAACTGGGGCTTCATTGGCAATGGTACCATCACAAACACTACAGTATTACAGGCTATATGATAATCCAGAAGTTCTTAGACTTTTTCTGTTCAAGGCCCAAATAAGAAATTCAGCCTCCTGCCCTGGGAGCCAGGCTCATGAAAATGTATTACTGCTGTTTCGTTTTGGAGGCCAAACAGCATTAGCCCTGTGTGACCCACCGTCTAAGAAGTTGGGTGCTAATCTAATTCATATTTTTGTATGCATGCCCTAATACCCCCATACAATATGCAGTTACACCGTGCATCATTTCTCTGTATGTAACCCTCATTTAATGATGAATGATTCCTTTATTCATATTAAACACAGTGTACAGTGCTAGATTGAGCTGAGATTGGATGCAAAAGTCCATTTACAGTGGGAAACTGTACCTTCAGTCTCAGACAGTCCAATACTTTCTCTTAAATAAAATTGGCAGCCACATTGAAGACAAGAGTGCTAGCAAGTTTTAGACTAAATCTACTCTGTTTGGTCCTTGGCTGAAAAGGTTTAAGAATCTCTGCAGTGTACAAGCACTTAGTTAAACAAACATTGATGATTTATGCCTTCCCTTACTCCATACGACTGTAATATGGACTGATACAGTGCCCAGGAGACGGTTACTGTTGTTTTTGACTGATCTAACTAGCCAGACGTGGCCAAACTTTTGTTCTTTCTGGTTTTACTTCACACTCTCTCTCACACACTCCCAGATGAGTGCTGTATAGGGTATTTATCATCTGCCTGAGTCTGTGCGTGTGCTAGTGGATTGATATGATGCAAATAAATGTTACGGTGAATCAATATAGGTCTGGGCAGCCTGTACAGTTTTCAACACTTTGTGTTATACAGACACGCGACTGCAATAAGCCCCCATCAAGTCTGCAACCCTAGCAAGAAGCACAGACTTGTGAATGGATATTCATTTTCAGATGATGTTTTATGTTCATAACAAGCTCAATGGGTTAGATTTTACATTACACTTTATATTCTTCATATCAACTCAAGTCAAGTCAAGTTTATTTATATAGCCCTTTATCACAAACAAGCCTCAGAGGTCTTTACAGGCCTAATTAAGTCCGGCTGCTAGACAATTTATGACACACAGTTGATGCAGAATGTAGACAACAGAAAGCGTAATGCTGAAGTAGACGGCTGTAGTGGCCTTGCAAGAATGCCTCAGGTGACTTATCACTGTCAAATGAATTGTGATTGCAGCCATTGGCGTTATATTCTCTAACACTCACAATTAAGTTTGCCGCAATAAATGATCATGAAACATATTGATGAGAGATGTTTCCTGTCATGTATGAAAACAATATAATCAACTAAATATTCTACGAACAGATTCATTGTTATCACTATATAGTCCAGTGGAGGCTGGTGACTCAAGAGGACTGGGCACAGTAAAATGTATTAAGCCTACTGTACTCAAGACTAAACAACCTACTTTTTAATGAAAATGTTCAAAAACTTGAACCTTGAACATAATTGGGATATTTGGTTTTTGAGAGTAAGTTTTTATATATTTTGGTTGTTGAGAGTAAGTTGAGAGTAAGTTTCCCGAGTTGGCTCACTAGCTTTTACAGGAAGCTAGATGTTGTTGTTCTCAGTCATATCCTGTGGATTCAGTGTGGCCAGAATAGAGTGCTGCAGGGATGACGTATTTTTGTAGGCCAACCCGGAAGTTAGCATTGCCCTGGTTCGCTCGACAAAAAGTCAATGGGATTTTTCCATTGGATTTTGGATTATTGCAGAAAATAAACTCTGTGGCAAACAAAAGTTTATGATACTTAAACATTTCTTCAGCAAGATAATCTTCACAAATGAACACCACGTTTATGATTTTTGATGCGTAAATGCAATTGCCAGAAGTAAAAAGCTAACGTTAGGCTATCAACGAACTACACCACGGTTGATGGTGACTTCAACGTCACCACCACTAAAAATACTATAAATTGATAAATCTACAAGTTGGAAAGTTTGAGTTAGAATAGTTTGGAAGACCGCGAGTATAAACACAACTAGAGGTGTAAAGGCAGACTAGTGAGTAGATGAGTTACCGTGTTCGGTGTGATGGCGTTTAATGTCCCCGACAACCTCTGTAGTCTTATTTAGCCACTTGTTAGCAACCGACTTTTTTAAGACATGTAAAAGCTTCAAAATTCACGAGTGGGGTATTTACTGACGTATTTTATCTCGTAGAACAAAACGCCAAAACCTCTTAAACTTGTGTTAACCACAGACCTTATTTCAGGCATCTAACCAAAAACCAATTCAAAAAACCCATAGACTTCGAGACAAGGGAACCGGAAGTGAAAAAATGTTAACTCTCTTTCGGGTTTTAGGACTCCTGCACCACTCTATATAGATGTTATTAACAATGCTCATTTGTACCTGACTCACGACATTGATATTTGAAGTTGTATTATTTCATTTCTTATTTACACACTTCAGATGGACAAATTAGCAATAGGCTAGTGACGTTGGCAGCTAGCCAGCTAGTGCGTTCAGATGAGTAAGTATGAAGTAGCAAGTTTGCTACTTCTGTATGCTAACATGTTAGCATGTGCACAGGACTGAGAAATCTACCAGACACAAGAGATAATTTTGGTGGTTCTCCTATCAAAACATGTAAAATTAAGTTGACCAACGAACCACTTTCAGAAAAAGTCGGTGTATTAAAGAGTTGAATACAGATGTCGTTTCAACATTTTAATGGTCGTTATTGGCATCTTTAATTAAACTAGATAAAATGGGAATCAATGTTTTCCAAGAGTTTGCTAAAAGTTCATGAACTTCCATCCTCTGGGATGTTGAAGAGGAATTCCAGACAAAACAAGTATCCTGAAGGAAACCACATGACATTTACAACGTTGAGGGGATGAGCATTTGGAAGCCTGTCAGCTTGTACAGAGTGAGCAGATGGCTTGTGTGTGGTATCCTTCACCACGGCAAAATCCAGACTAGGACAAAACTCCTCTGTTATCACATTGCATATCTGGATAAAACCTCTTTCTGTTTTGCTACCGGCTATGTTTCTGTTTTGGTATTTACAGCCCAGTTGAGCATCGTATGGCCTTTTTCCACTGTCAGCACTAACAATAGCCAGCTGGTATCATACAACCTTTATGAATGGGATGTCATTGTGAATGTAGTGCTCTAAAGCTGGGTAGCCTGGACTTTTCTCTACAAGTGGTGAAGGTATGTACAGTTTTATGAGCGAACATAAAACCAAGCAGATGAGCATTTTGGACCTGCTTGTCCTTTAAGGGCAGATAAACAGCTGGGCAATCAGCAACCACTCGCAAAATTTATAGTACTGCAAACATTTTCACAAGAGACTTGCAAGCTATTGCATGTATCTTAGAACACAACAAGCAGGTATGATTGATATCACTAGCAACTACAAGAAGAACAAAGACGGTCTTCATGATTTCTTTGTGCATTTTCCATCTTTTATGGCATTAATAAAGCATACAAACTGTTTCCTATATTGTCTTTTATTGTTATGCCGTATACATGTACATGTTTTCAGAAGGGGCTAGCTCCTATCTTAGAAAACCCAACTCAGGTAATAATTTATCTTTGCCTGTGGCATGTCATTTTTTCTTACATTTTCTCTCTTTGAGTCCCACCATCAGGTTTGTGCTTTTTACACCTCATTTCTCTCTCTCATCTCTGCCTTTCTATTATATACTATATATATATATCATCCTATATTGTTATACATATATGACAAAGAGTTTATGTCAGTGGAGCATCTTACCCTCACTCCCGGTGGGCCATCTCTCCCGGCTGAGCCCGGGCCTCCAGGAACACCCTAAATAAAACAAATAAAACACAAAACCTGGATCAAATCTCTGTCCCAAATCTGGCAGTACAGGCTGCACATACAAATGATCCAGATAGTTAACATCCATTTAGTAAACGGATGAAATGCAGAAAAAGCAGCAACTGAATATTCAGATGTTTGAGCTTTGTTTTGGTGATGGCATTTGATCAAGTATCAGCGAAAGTGAACTCATATTACAACAAGTGATTCAAGTCATGACAAGCTTTATTAACTTATTCCACCTCAGCAGTTTTCCCTGCACCTGCGCTTCTTACAGATTAGGCCTTTAATGTAACAAGATTCATGACTTGAGAAGTAATCTCATTTATTAGACCTGTACTTTACACACAGTGTAATAAGGAATGTGTTTCTTCACACTATCAGCATGGAAAGCACACACATGTACGGACTGAAGGAGTGGTGCTTCTGGAGCAGGTACTGGTTCAGTGTCTTGCTCAAGGACACATTGGCAGGGATGGAATAGATATACCATACCAACCACACATAATATGGCTACGGGAGCAAGCCACCCCGCTGCCCCATCCACGTCTCTGCAGGTCAGTGCACATAGCCTATACCAAAATATCGTCATGGATTAAGTGTTAATGTGATTTATCTCTGTACTCCAGTATTAGTGGAGAGCTCATAAAACCAGGCAGTTAACACTGTTAAGGTTCTACAAAATACAGGAAGGGGTAAGAGAGGACAGGACTGGTATGATTTAATGACACGCTGTTGTTAAAGCTTCTCCCTTCTCCCAAGACACTGGCAATGATATCTGACCTATCACATTCAAACATTCATCAGTGCACAGGCACGCACACGCACACACACACACAACACAAACAGACAGACACACACACACACACACACACACACACACACACACTTTGCTATTCATTGCAGTTGCTGTAGATGCATTTTTCACTGTCAAATTGAAACAGAGGTAGAGGGGACTGCTGATGACAAGGTTACATTGTATTTACTGCGGAGAGAGAGATAGAAAGAGAGAAAGGGGGAGAAAGGGAGGAACAGGAAGGGGAAAGAGAAAGAGAGTGAGAGAGAGAGAGAGCGAGCGAGAGAGAAACCGAGGTAATTGATGTTTTAGAGTAGTGATATTCTCTGTGGTCCTCCGTATATTACAACAGGGCCCTGGAAGCTACAATATTCCCCCACCGAGCCACACACACACACACACACACACACACACACACACACACAAACATACATGCACACACACCCATTCATATTCCGCTCTCTGACAAAACACATTATTACTTGGTAACATAGCGCGGCGCAGGGCAGCACTGACAGCTTTTATTAATAGGACTATGCAGGGAGAGAGCTAGATAGTGCTGCATCAGGAACTGCGGCTCTGAGTGAGCAGGTCGAAGACTAGTTGTTTCTCCGCATGAGGCTGGTTACTGCCTATTCCACTCTAAAAGATAGTTTTCAACGGTTTGATAAAAGTTATGAAACATATTTGACACCTACAGTATGAGCACGGCTAAATTTTGCTGATGTGTTTGCGGCGTTCACCAAATAACTAAACTGTGAATTCTAGTCTCACTGGGCCTACAGACTACTCTCAATAACATAAAGTTTATTAATCCAACGTGAGGAAAATGGGATAGCCATTTCACATACAAAATATAAAACAATATAAACAAGGATAACAATGTTGAGAGAACATTGCACTCTCTCCATAAGATGAAAGGCTGCCTCTGCCCAAAATACTTTCTCTGTTTATCTGCATCAGCACAATAATAAACACCTGTCCTAAACAGTAAACATCCTCATCATCATCATCATTATGTCATGTAGTCTTATGGCCAGAGGAGCATCACCCCCCAGCCACTGAATCTACTCCTGAAACCATCACAGGGACCCTCCAGAGGGGGACCATCATACTGCAGTACATCGATTTATCAGTTTGCCGTAATCTGTAATCAGCGGATATGAGCGGGCGCTGTGGCCGGTTGCGCTCTGTGGGGTGGAAAATAAATAACAGCGCTCCTCCATGCTGTCTGTGGGAGCTGTCTCTCAACATTTGAGTGTTTTTGCAGTGTCAGCTCCACATGGAGGGCTTGCCTGCAGCAGAATCAAATTGTAATACGTTCCAAATGAGTATATTTTATGAATCCTAGTCTGCTTTTTTTTTTACATCCTAAAAATATGTATAGATCTTCAAAACCTCTAGTGAATCTGAGCTCACAGCAATAACAGTTAGTTTACTGATCCTGCTTCTGTTCTCCGACAACAGACCTGAGGGGAACGCTAGAGAAAATACTTTGATAAAACACATGTAAAAGTTTCCTGCTCACTTCAAACCTGAGATTTTTTGGGGGGAAGTTTCTGGGGGAAAAACATTCTGGACTGGGCCTTCGGAGGGGTGGCATGTGTGTTTCAGTTCGTCGCCTACGTAGGACGGACCTGGACTATCTCTATGATGAGCAGAGTGAAGGACAGATAGTGCTGTATCAGGTTATACTGTGACTGTGACTATGTGTGTGACTGTGATGGAGCTGATAGAGCTTGTAGAGAGACTGGCTCCCACATTCTCCACTCTGAAAGGCACACACAACACAACAAGCTATGGCGTATACACACCATGCACCAGTGCTGTTGGAACCTGAAGTCCACCTTATGAGCTACACTGCATGTCTTCACAGTTCTGTCATATATGGTCATAGACTCCCTGTAACTCCCTACTATATATTTTTAAATCTCAAACATAACCTTTACATCTACATATCTACATCATGGTGAAATTAATTGTGCACCACATTCTCTAGCCTCCGTGAGCTGCTTTATATCAGCACATTTCATTATTTCACCCCTTATTACATTTGGTATTTAACTTACCAGATTCAAGCCTGAGAGCTCACAAAGCTACAGGTCTATTTTTTGCCAGCATGAGAATTCACATTTTAACAGCGATATATTCATAAAATAATCCCACATCAGTAAAAAATAATTAGCCTGCGTCAGCACCATTATTTTAACAGTGATATATTAATGAGAAAAATTTCCATGTAGCACCTTGAAAAAAGAATAAAATAAATTTGTTATTAGAAATTTGCCTCCCTGCCCTTGCAGTTGTCCACGGCTCCCAGTCGAACGTCATGAAATTAATTTAGTATTACCTCTCTGACTGCTTCACTGCCCAATAATGGAGACCCTGGTAATGATTATTCACATTTCAATGATTCCATTAGGCTGCTTTGTGTCTGTTTCCGTGTGTGTGTGTGTGTGTTGCTCTCACACACACACACACACACACACACCGGTACAAACACAGACAGACAGACAAGCACAGACACACAGTCCACCATAAACCTTTATGTCTTTATGCCTCCCTCTCAACTGTTCTTTCCCAACTTTTTCCTCCTCTCCTCTCCTCTCCTCTCCTCTCCTCTCCTCTTTCCTCTTCCTCCCCTCCTGGTTTCTCTCATTCAGTCGGTTTGCTTTATTTTAATTTTCACAAACCAAAGTGCATAATTACTGAAGCTGTAATGTTGGTACAGAAATTAATTGGATATATTTTAGCAGTATTTCATATAATTGTTGCACATTATGCACATGTTTAGCACATACAAAAAGTACACACCGTGTAGTTACGGCTGTATGCCGTTTGTACAGCCTAGTACTACAAAAGGCAACAGCAGTAGCTACAAATGAATGAATCAACTAATGATAAATGAATTTGTATCTTTTTGGAAGGCAGGACTTCAGTCACAAGTCACATTCTGCCTGTTACAGTCGCTATTGTAATTTTACTAGTTGGTATATAAAAGATGCTAGTTCTAATTTAATAGATACTGACTAATTAGGTTTTTGCTATTCACTTTTCTCCTTTTATTAATAATAATTTAATACATGCTAGTATTTATTTTATATTTGCTAGTGATTTATTTAATTTATACTATTCCCTAAAAGGCACTAGTCACTAAAATTAAAGTGGCAAATGACTAGTACAACACAAATTAGTCACTAGTACCTATTAAATTAGTTTATTTAATACTTTTACCTATTATATAATAACCAGTAAAATTATAATAGCGACTAGTAACTGTCAGAATAGTGACTAGTGACTAGAAATAAGTACTAGTGGCTAGTGACTAGTGCTTTTTAGGGAATAAAACAACCTGCTATACATCAAAAGATATAAGCCTATCAAACTAGCTAGCTTTACTAATAGCTAGCCTGCATAACAAGATGCTTTTCCAAAATGTTCAGAATTGTTGATTGTTCAGTAGTTAATGGTAATAAATCAAAACATTGTGTATTAGTCCGCCTCAAATTTAACATATTTTTGGAATTGAAATTCATCGACTTTCATCTCAGTAGTCACTACTAAGCCAAATAACTAACATTTCTAACATGAACAGCCTAATATGTTTACTTCGAGCAGGTGATTGGGTATCAATGGGGCACAATGGAAGACCAGGGTAGACAACACAGACTGTAGCTGGTTTAAATGGGGAACCAGGTACCAGGTACTACTGTTGGGGCTGCATTATGTGGCAGTCTAAAACGAGGTATTAGAGAAGAAAGTCAAACAAGTCAGGAAAGTCATCTCAGTAATTATGGCTGTAGGACACATTCATATCCTCCACACATACACACAGGTCAATTTATCAGACCACACACACACACACACACACACACACACACACACACACACACACACACAGAACACACATTTCAGGTTTCTCATGGCACCTTAAGCACTGATGTCACTGGTGTATTTGAAATTGGCCTGAGGACGATGCACAGTTTAATTTATGCTGGCTGGATTGTACTCAATGTGTGTGTGTGTGTGTGTGTGTGTGTGTGTGTATGTGTGTGTGCGTGCGTGCGTGCGTGCGTGTGTGAGAGAGAGCCTTCTTTTTCTTCTCTTTTTTGATTTTTTATCTGCACACACCTTCTCAGTGTCTTCTTTCTTGACAGACTTGAGGTTGGCTCTGAGGTCCATGGAGACTTTGTGTTTGGAGCCTAGCAGGGAGCGAAGGATGGCGTCAGCAGACACACGTACACGCCTCAGATTAGGCCTCTTGAATTTCCCCCTTAGATCCAACACCTTGATGTTCAGGTCCTTAATCTGGGCCAGGGCCAGAGATTGGGAAGACATTAGTATAGTGTAGAGGTATTCTATTCTTCTCATGGTGCTGATTCAGCTGCCCAGCATTACAGCAGCATGCACCTATATAATCTATACTTGTATAACTGTGTTCATGTTTCCTGTTCTGCCTACTGCACAGAGAAAGGGATTATGAAGGTTTTATATAGATGGCAGCACAATGCTGTACCTCACGTGTGTTGAGCATGACTTTGGCTTCAATGTCATATCGCTCTTCATCCACCACATCTATCTTGGCATGGAGCTCTGTGCACAGGTCCTGCACACACACGCACCCACACACACACACACACGCACACACAGAGAAACACATCATTGCCATCATAACATAGCTGAAGTAAGATGTAGATTGCAACAGTAGAATAAGCTTCAACTCCTAGATCACCATCATTACAAGTAACCAATAATAAGGAGCACAAGGTTCAGAGCTATAGAGTGAGCTTCCTGCGAGAGAAGTGCCAGATAAAGAAATACAAATAAGAGCTAAGGAGAGTGATAGAAGGCATTTTTTATGAGAGCAAATCAGAGCAAATAAAGGATGAAGATATGGGAGGGGATATGATTCAAAGGGAAGAGGGTCACGTGAGTGTAAGTGCAGGTAAGGGAGCACTAAGAGGCCTTTAGTGATAGAACAAAGGATGGCCTAGAGGTACAGTATGAGGGTGCAGCACTTTGTACACCAGCACAGAGGATTTGAATTCACAGACAGCCAGTGGAGGGAGCGTATAAGGGCCCTGACATGGGAGAATTTGGGGAGGCTGAAGACAAGTCACCTGTAGCTGTGCAAGAGTCATGCCACTGGTGCGTAGCGGAGGAGCTCTCTCTGACAGGTACTTCTCTTTCTCCTCTTCTTTAACCACAATCTCCTGCTCCAACTCCTCTTTGGCCTTAGCCACCATCAGACTCTGCACAAACATGAATCAATGGCAGGGATTCAATTTGTTCTGCAACTAAAATATCTTTCCTAGACATTCTCATGTTGCTCTGGCACTCACTCAAATCTACAAATTGTTTATGTGCAAGGTAAAACATATCAGGACACACGCTAGAGGCTCTGGATGTTCAAAATAATAGGAATATCTATAGGGCTTATGGCAGAAGATGATTTGCTGCTCTCTTGTGGTTAAACTCATGTATTACATTATAACCGAATGAAAGGTGATTTCTTATCCTCTCTTACCTTAAGCATCAGCTTCCTGGAAGCTGAGATCTTGGATTTCCTCTGGATAGAGCACAGGACATGAACAGGATTTTAAAATATTTTTTAAAATCAGTAAATCCTTAAATTTCATCACAGTCAGTGGTGACATCTTACCTCTTGCCTGTAAAAGAAAGATAGACAAGACCAACGCTTAGAGATAATACCTAAACCATCTTCTACAGTAAAACAATGCTTGGAAAATATTGTTTTGTACAACAGTGTGGCGTGTGCTCTTGTGCGTGCGCATGCATGTGTGTGTGTGTGTATGATCTATAATAAGAATACAAAGCCAGGTCACTCACAGTTGTTCAGGCATCCCGCCGATGATATCTCACACTGGAGGACAGACAGGAGAGATTAGACCCACACACACGCACATACACAAACACACACACACACAAATACACGCGCTGAACAGTTGTCAATGTTTGTTTATTATCTTTTGGAGGGCCAGATCATCTTTCCTCTCTCTCTGAGTTATAGAGAGCTTTCAGCGGGAGAGTGAATGTGGAGTCAGTCTATTAGGCTGTCAGCCAATAATACAAAACTCTAAACACTGACTTCTCTTGTCCTGCTCGTTAGCACTCTCCTTGACACTCATTAGACATGCTTTGTGGAAGCAGGGGGCACAGTTTGTAGGGAATTGTAACATGTAAAGGTTCTGCAGCGGCCAAGTTACAACGGTTAAATCGTTAAAATCATGCAGAGCAAATAAAATTGAAGTAAATGAATTGAAGTGCCTTTAATGATGTGATTCTCCTGAATTGCTGCTGACTCAAGTTAAGGTGAGACCTTGTGTTTAATGCAAGTACACGTAAAGACTGTTGATATGTGCGGTAATCTGTGACACATTTAACAGGACACGCCATTAACTTCCCCTCTCACCTTTCTAATTCTCTTGTCAACTCATACCTATAGTAATATCTCCATCTTGTTTCACCTTATCTTACCCCTCTCTCTCTGTTTGCCCCATACCTTCTGCCCTTTATCACCTCACTCACCCCTTACCTGTCTCACCTTGTCTCACCCTCTAGCTGTCTTTCTGCTCCTGCCCGTTTCCCATTTTTCTACATGGTGCCCAGTTAAGATTGACGCCACCTAAGACCTCTAGGCATGACAGGGTTACAGGCTGCTCCAGAGGATTAGAAAAATTCCAGACAGATAGCCATCCCTCTATCTATCCCTCCTCTCTCTCATCCCCATCTTTCTCCTCAGGATTATCTCGGGGAGAGGAATTTAGAGTGGCCTGTCTCCCCAAATAGACCAGGGGACAACTGATAGACAACTGTGGGGGGATTGTGCTCTGGGATGCCCAGCCTAGCTCATGGATTTGCCGATAGTACCTCTGCATGCTCACGGACCTCTGTGGTGCAGCCAACTTGGCAATGTCTAGCCAGAGCATTGTTCAAAGCAGAGACAGTCAAGCCAATAGTGTGGTGATTTGGAAAAATTTAGGTCAGCCACTTGATGTCAGTGGTCTAGTACATATTATTTGTTCGGTTAATCATCACCATAGTGGCTGTTACAGTTCTATACTGGTCTAGGTACAGCCAAGACCACAGGGATGAAACTATATGACATTGGAAGACAATTGACAATTGTTTTATATATATATTGCAGATTATTCTTACATTGGAACACTTTCCCCTATACTACCTTTCTATTGGATGCAGTTTAATTTTTGACTTGACAGTTGTGCTAAATTTGTTAGAAAGCATTAAAGCACAAAAAAGTCTCCAAACATTTCCCCTGTCTAAAACGTTAGATCCAAAACACACTGAACCGATGATGATGGTGAGTAAGACGTTATAGCCTATACAGTTTCAGCAGTTTTCTAAAATAAAAATAATTAATACATAACTAAAAATAAATACATCCAAGGGAGAATTAAAGCTAAGCTTCATGCAGATACCTTACCAGAGTCAGCAGAGGAAATGAAGAGCGAGGCAGAGAAAGAGATGAGACAGACAGGCAGGATGGACAGATCAGAGATGAGGCTATAGGATGAGTGTTCCTCTATTTAACTGCACCTCCCATTGTCCGTCTTGCTCTTTCTCTTTTGTTAGTGGAGGCTATTATTAGTCTTCCCCATCTCCCTTTCTGCTTAATCTTTCTCTGTCCATTTGTCTCTCACTGATTCATAATAAACCAGAGGGCAGCATTTAGCGCCTGCAGATTTGGTAGTCTTGCATGACGCAAGGGGGATGGAAGTGGCTTAGGGGATGAACTGTGGGCTGGGTGCTTTAGATTCTCACTGGAGAAGGAGGGGGGGTATGTGAAAGACTGGGAATAAGGATGGAATAAATGAGGGAGGAAAAAAGGAGGGAAGTGTGGGACATGAGCTGTGCCAGAGCTAACTGCATGAAGGAGAAATTTGATAGGCAGGAAAAGAAAGTGCCAGTGTGTGTGTGTGTGTGTGTGTGTGTGTGTGTGTGTGTGTGTGTGTGTGTGTGTGTGCGTGTGCGTGTACGT
>CABFOQ010028751.1:20641-31206 GCA_900660455.1 Gephyroberyx darwinii | reverse complement strand
ACACACAAGAATAGGGACATGAACATCTTCCTGTGTGTATTTGCATGTACACGTGGTGACACGCGTTGATTAATACATAGACACATGCATGCAAGCACACACACACACACAAACACAGTGGGGCCCTCACAGTAGGGGCCTCAGTAATAGGCCCCCTGCCATCTGGAGACCCCGTCCAGGGGGCCGCAAACAATAGAGCCCAGAAGACATCACCGGTGTATATACGTGTGTGTGTGTGTGTATCTACCCCACCTAAAACCAATGTTTTCTCGTCCCCTGCATCCACCCTGGGGCTATTGGGTCTTAGTGGGCTGATGGGCACATACATTTTGAATAATGTAAAAACTCATTTATTTGATACATCAAAGGTGGACATTGTTGTGTGCGTGTCGGTTTATAACATACACTTGATTTTGTGTGTGTGAGTGTATGTGTGTATGTATAATATGTATTGATGATAACAACTTGTCAGCAGCAGAAGTAAAACGTCCATCCATGATACTACTGACGTGTATTTCACCTTTCTAGTAAATCCATGCTTTATTTTTCCAAGCCTCTAGGAAATAAACATGATCATATTCTCATATTCTCTTCATGTCTACTGTCTTTATGGGCTCATTAATGTCTGTTTTTCAGGTTTGATGTGGATCTACTGTAGTTGCAACCATGGCAGCCACTAATTGGGACCAAATACGTCCACTGTATGAGGCCAGATGTAGATTCAATCAGTTCTAGATGGAATAACACACTGTCACTGACGTATAATACATTTGTGTAATACATGCACCAGCTAACGTTTTGAATTGTTGAAATTCACTCCATCATCAGTTTATTGTCCTTTTTCTATATTTCCTAGACTAGGAGTAAACAAGGTTATTTCAGGGAAGACAACATTATTTTTTTTAATCAAATCTAATGTAAAATTTTCCAACTGGAACATTCAACTCAGCAGTAATGCAGCCATGCCTATTATCTGCAGTGCCGTGACATTGTCCCACGCATCTGTCTCTCTCTGTAATTTCAGAATCAAAGTGGGATCTTTTGGTGATTTTCTTAAGGTGCAGAATACTAATAACCATTTATCCTTTGTCCCTGTTCCATATATGAAAAATAATTGTCATAACGAAATCCCCCCCTTCCCCCGAGCCTTTTATGAAAATCAGATCTAGAGAGCGCCTAATTAGGCGTGATTCACGGTAAAGGAAGGGAAAGAGAGGAATGTGAATAAATTGAGACCAGGAGGAGGAGAGAAAGAACCGACAGACTGGTGATTAATGTGAAGGCTGTGATGCACGTCAACGGGGGAGACAAATGAAAGGATGGGGAGAGATTTCCTTTGAAAAGAAAAAGAGACACAATCCAATATTATTTTGGCCTCAAATCTGATCTAACCCAGATATGGGATGTACAATTATTATTATTGTCATTTGAAATTAAGCTTATTTTTAAAAAAAAGCTTAAAAATCTCCATTTCTTTGGTTTCTTTTTCATTTTAGTAAACATTGTTAGTGTCAGTATTGTCAGTATGAGTCTATTATCCGAGAAATCTTTTAGATGAAACAGATCATTGTAGTGATCACACATGATAGCACCATATAATACACAGCCAAATCAATTCAGTCTATAATCTACTCCAGCGTGCTATGCATTTAGTTTGGTCTGATTTACTGAAATCAGCTTTTGCTTTACAGGGGGCCTCCTAAAGAAAGGAGGTAGGCAAGTCTAATTAAAATGTATCAGAGTGTTAAGAGCTGCATCAGAGGACCGGCTGATTGACCGTCTGTCTGTCTGAATGAATGCCTGGCTGGCTGATTGGATTGCTGGCAAGTTTGTTGTCTTGCCACCTGACTGGCTAGCTAATGGACTGACTGGCTAGGTGGCAAGCTGTCCTGCTGGCTGACCGGCTGACTATCTAATGACTGTGAATGTCTGGATTAGGTGTGCGAGTGCAGAGAGTTTGTATGATTTCCAAAACAGGATGTGTTTGATTGGCTTTTCATTGGCCCATCTGGGCATGCTGGTATGAAGGTGCCGTGGTGTTGAATAAAGCTCACCCTATAACTGACTGGCAAGTTGGTGTATTGACTGATTGGTTGACTGACTGGCTGGCTGGCTGGTTGACTGGCTGGCTGACTGGCTGGCTGGTTGACTGGCTGCGGCTCCTTCAGTAATCAGCACTCCTCTGGTTTGGCTACAGCACTAATTGACGGGGTAAACGCAGGAGTGCTCTCCCCCACCACTAATGGAAGTCTCTCTCTGTCTCTCCTGCTGTCTGATTCTGATTCACCTCATTATAAAACGCAGAATGGGGGAAGGTCAAGGGAAATGGACATGTTTCACACAGGTACCTTATCAATCCTTTCCCCTCTGCATTGCATTTAGATGAGAAAAGAAAGCTTTTAGCATTTTGGCTTTGCCGACAACGTGATTTCAGGTGGTTGAATTGTCTCATAAATAGTATTAGTTTGTGTAAATGACAGTTTCCTTGCAGGTCGTGAGAGCACTGTACCTCACAACACAGCCTCAGCTATTTCGATGCATTTTGTAATACTACACCCTGGCTCTTCTAGCAGGTATCCTGCCAGGCTATTTCCTTGAAGAACCAGGTCCACTCACCCGGCGATGACTCAGCAACAACATGTAAGGTTACACCATTTCCTGTATTGTCATATGACCCAAGTCTAGAATTTCATCATTATCTTTTTTCTTATCAACATAATGTATATTGTGTTATTTTAACAAAATATCCCTTTGTACTGTATATCCCACAATGCCATGTTTTTTCTGGTCAGCAGGAAACTTCAGCTGCGCGTGTTCTCCAGGAGTTAGGCTTCTCTGCCGTCAACTCCGGGGAGTGATCAGCGTTCCTTTTCTAGGTCACTGGTTATGCGACGTGCCGAGCCACTGGGAGCCACTCATATTTCTATTCTCCCTCCGCAGGAGAAGCCAGCCACGTCTCCAATTAAACTGCCATCCACCAGCTACCCATCCGCCATAGGATCTGGAGCAGTCATCTCGCATTCAGATGTCTTCCTCACGCTCTGTACCCAGAGTCCCTGAAGATGCCGGGGAGAGACAAGGAAAGATTGTTTCCTGATTGCCGGCAAGAGGAAAAAGGGGGAAGGTTTTTGAAATATTTAACAGGGAAACGGTCTCGCTGGAACAAGGAGGTTTTGTTTTGCTTTATATTTGATGTTTGTAAACTTTGGAGGTACACGGGTCTTCCATTTAAATCACAGAGATGTCACAGTCAATGAGGAGTCACAGCGACTTCACGCATGACTTTTTCAAGCCTATTATGACTTGGGAAAGATGTGGGGGAATGTATACATGGCGTCTGCTCATGAGGGAGACAGATAATGTATCCAGTACACTACTGATTTATCCAAAGGGAGCAGAACTTTCTTACTTTAAATATTTTGTAGATCATGGTATTTCTATATAGCATCCAAACATAAATGTCAGTGTTTCTTTGGACATTGAAATTGATGAAAATCTTCCTAGTCTGCCAGTTTGTGGATAGTAGTAATATCCTCATCACACTTTAAACAAGGAATTATAAAAGTTTCTAAAAATTTCTGCAATACTTATATGTTATCATTAATCATTATACTGTTATTACTGTAACTACAGTATTACAAGACAAAAAGCAGTCTCCTGTACACGGTAGGGCCCATGGACAGTTGTAAAACAAAGACGCAGACAGCTAGATGGTTGCATAGCTTTGTTCACCTCAGCTAACCCGAAACAGAACAGGTGTCTCTCCCACACACCATTTGGAGTTGTTATTCACTTTCAAAAGGCTTCAGATGTTTGCTCAGCTTCAAACTACACAGACTCATATAAGTATACCCGACACTATTTGACAAAGCCTGAGGAGTTTTTAATGTCTTTGGTAACCCTGCAAGTTTTCTCCTTTGAACCTACCCAGCCTTTAGTTCTCTCTATATAGGGAAGCCTAGCAAACCTGGACTTTACCCACAGCACAATGTCATTAATCTAATTTGAATTTTCTTTGGTGCATAGACCTAACATATAGGGCCGCTGAATAATAGGCATGAATACTGAATTAAAGCTGAACTCAGACCTGTATAATACAGCAGGTTATATAGCTGCACTACAAAGAGCAGGCCTTAATCTTTCAGTCCCCTATTAGTGAGGCTACACACTAGCAGGCACTAGCAGTGATGATGGGCCATCAGGGGAATTCCATCCATCCCTCCATCCATCCATCCTTCATCCATCATCCATCCATCCATCCATCCATCATCCATCCATCCATCCATCCATCCATCCATCCATCCATCCATCCATCCAGCCTACAGCATGGGAGGGGCTCCCTTTACCAACAGCCTGCGAGGTAAGCGCGAAGGGTTCTCATCTAAATATTAATAACACCACTGCCTGGGTGCCACGCCTGCATAAAAAAAAAAAAAAAAAGAAATTAAAAAACAAGAGGAGACAAGACAAGGTGGCCGGGCAGAATTTAATTAAAAGGCAGCCTAATAACTTTGCATCACTCCAATATGATGGCCCTGGCTCCAACAGCTCAGAGCAGGCACATAAACAAGGTATAGAAATCCCCAAATGCCCCTTGTCAGAAGCTGAATAGAATGAAATTGAGCCCAAGCTTTCATTTCTAACCACTTATGGTAGGCATAGAATAGTATCAGCAGGCGCAGATTGGCAGACAATGTTTTTTTTTTTCCGCGAGACACACATTATGGTAATATGATGTGGCTGTATTTGTCATATACTTGGAGTGTTTGTCTTTGTACTTGACAGTCTGCGTGTGTGCGCGTGTGTCTCAGAGAGTGCGTATGATGTATGTGCAAATGCTCTGCGTGCATGTGCTTTGAGTGTGTATGTGTGTAACTTTTGCATGTGGGAATGCCTGAGGGCCTGAATGTGTAGAGTTTGTCGGTGCATGTCAGTACTCGTATGTATGTGTGTGTGTGTTTTTTGTGTCAGTCTTATGGAGCTGTATCTGCCGGTTGCATGCCCAGTTGTCTTAGTCTTGTTTCTGGGCCACTGATAATTCCTCCATTTGCTAACTGGAAAATAGCTAATTAAAACCCACTTCAGCTAACAGGCTGTCTGGGACAACGCTAATGTCGCTGTGTGCTAATGCCTGCTTGCCATTTCCGCTGCTATACACCCTAATCAGTGACTGTTACCCACCTCCCTGCACTGCAGATAATGATTTGGATGCAGAGGATACTGCACTGTAAGTACACACATAGGGAGTCCATTGGCACAATATTCCATCATGCTATTGCCTGCTATTTGTGCAACTCTTCACCATAATCACTGACTCAATTAATATTGTTGTAGATCAGGATTGTGATTCAGTAAACACTAGCTTCACACACTAGCTTGTGTGAGGAATCCATTGGCACAATACCATACCATACTTATCGTGTAGTTTGACTCGTTTCACTATTTTCACTTTGCTGTTATTTAAATAATACTGTTAAAGCCCACTGATGGGAAACTGCTCCGTACTGCTCAGATACTATTCGCTCTGATCAATGATTGTATCCCATTTAACTCGATTAACTCCTCTCTAGTAATGGCACCCTGATGTGATTAGCACAGGCAGGCTGTGATCACATCTACAGCGATCAGTTTAAAATGAAAGTGAAGGTTTCTGACGATGTGTAATACATGCAATCGAATGTGGGTAAAAATAAAAAGGTATGAAGACGTCCCTGTTTTTCATGCTCCATCCCAAAATGACAGGTTTGAATGTCACTTATACTAATTATATTAATAGTCAATATAAGCTATAGCTCAAATCAAGCTATGAAAGAGATGATGATTTGAATGGCATTTTCTTATCTTTGAATTTACCTAATGGAAGAAATAATGGAAAATAAGGGTGAAGTTTAAAATCAATGTTGCTGTAAATTAAGGGTTTCTTTCCAATAAGTCCAATTTCAGAAAATAATGTTATCTCATGTTCATTGCTCCAAGTAAAGATAAGATAATTACATTCTCTTAAATGTTACAGCTTTTACAGATAAAGATTTTAAGATAGTCGAGGCGATTCCTCTTTTTAATTATGGATACCTCGTTTGTGGAATGAGACTTGAAATGCCGATGCCGATTTCATTTACCACAGTACAGTAAGGAATTAATTGTCAACTTGTTGCTACCATATCACATGTGTATTGAAGGTGAAAATATTCTATATACAACATAGTATAACTGTGAACCTTTTACGGAGGCAAAACATATGGTATCTCACTAATTTACCTCCAAAAGAGCTTATTTTAGGCTCCCTCTCCTCACAATCAAGCTGAATTTCAATTCGATTGAGCTCAGCAGATTGAAGGTGCTCATTAAAAACCCTTCATGAACATACATGAATGCAATAGCTAGGAGAATAAATAATTTGTTTGAAAAGTCAGGTATTGTTTTTCTGGCATTTCCCTGTTATCATGCCTCGGCCCCCAGAGGCAGCGAGAGGAAATGCACAGAGCCACCGTTGCTTTTGTTAATTAAAGCTGTCAATCAGGAATGTGACTGGAGTTTTTTTTTTTTTTTTTTGCTTTTCTCTCTCTGGATCTGTTTGGTGTCACTTTGATCAAAGCGATGATGAAAAGAGAAGCCCATTTCTTCAAGTAAACAACTGAATTGTTTCATGTCTGTTTAATGCAGAACTGTTTAATGCAAACTTTTGGTGTGTGGATTTTTAAAGTGCTCAAAACTTTACTGCATAATTGTATCATCTTTTATTAATCTCTTTTCTCTCAGTAGGTTCAGCCTGCAGCACAACTTTTGGATTCATTACTCAGTACTTGTTAGCACAAAGGAATATTGTTTTCTCTACTCAGAGATGCTTTGGAAAGTTGCCTGTGATAACCAATGATATGAGTCCTGTTCCATCATTAAAAAGGATGTTATTGCACAGAAACTTTGATCTAACTCTGATGTACTATCCAAAAAATAAGGAGGAAATGAAGAAAACTCCTAAGGTATCATCCCTCAGGTCATGTTAGCTTTATAGATTAATTAATATGGTTGAGGTTAAATCATTAAATTGCATGACACCGCCCCATATATGGCCCACATTTGTATATGAATATCAGGCTTCTGCTCTTCTCTGATGCTTGCTAGAAACCTCATCCAAAGTGCTTGGGGACGGAAAGAAGAAGCAAAGCGCTCAATATGAAATAGAAACACGGCAAGTGTGTCGACTGTGCAGAGTTGAGCTGTTCAAGTGTTGAGTAAAGGGTCAATACAGGTCAGAGAACCAATAATGAGAGTTGAGTAAGTGTTAAGAGATTCTGACAACAGAGAGACAAAGAAAAAATACACAGGATAGTAGTAGAAAAATATGACTCTGATAGTAGAGAAAAGGTGGCTTGAAGTAATCTCATTTTGTGTTTGAAAAGGTGACACAGAAATCAGAATGACTCTGAGTTTATTTGAGAGGATAGAGGGGTAAAGCACAGGGTTGTTATCACTTCCCTTTCAATTTAAGGAGTGTTTTCTTCAAAATTAAAAAATCTATAATATCTGATCATGAGAAGGCTTTCATATCCAACTTTTAAGGACATCCTTGGGAACGATCGATCTTTTATTAGTGATATGAATTGCACTTTCCATTTTGCTTTTGGAATTGATCGAATAGGAAGTGAACTGAGACTTACTCCACTAGAGAGCTACTAAATGTGTAGACTGTTGTTTTTTTTAAAGTCTGATGAACCGGTGTGTTTCCACGTTCCCAAGAGAGAGTCTCATGTTCTGCAGGCCTCAGAAAACCCCAGACAGCAGCGAGACATGGCTCTACGATTAGAGAGGGAGATGAACTCAATGTGTGTGTGTGTGCCTGTGTGTGTGCGTGTGTGTACTATGTAATCTCCATTCACCCATTCAGAGGTAGGTAGGCTGTGGTTAGCTTAAACACCCCTTGGATACAGAGAGGCAATCACACTACGGCAGTAGGTAGGTGGGCAGTTATTCATCCACTTGTTCAGTCAATAAGAATAGAACAATCCTCCAGGACTGGTTTCAAAATAAGATGGAAGGTCGCTGGTTTGAACCCCTTGACCGGCTGGGGAAAATATGTGTGTCCAAGTGCCTTTGTTCTATTTTTTTCTCACTGAACCTCACACTAAAAAAGCCTCTGGTCAAACCGTAACCAAATAACTATTGTTTCTTTGCTGGAAATAAACTATCACTGACCAATCACCACATAACTGGATTGAGGAAAATTACATTTGTGAACAAAGGTTACTTAGACAGTGAAAGAACTGAACACATTCCAATATGGATTATTATAAAGGGTTTCAATCCATAGAGAGAAAGAAAGAGAATAATATAAACAAATGATCTCAAACAATCCTTGTTCATACTGATCAATAATTGAGGCAAGCTGAATAAATTCACTAAATGTGTTTCATTATGTGTTGAAACGAAGTCTACATCGATAAATTATGGGAGATGTTAAAAAGACCAACCCATGACAGGAGATTATATCAGGAATATTATCCTTCAAATCAGAAGGAGAAAGAAAAGACTGCTGAGATTTGCAATACTCTTGCTGCTCCGTCTGCAAACCAGACAATAAGATGAAGATGAAGATTTTGCTAAAATAGCTGGCTAATCAAAATGCTCTTTTCTATTCAACGTTAAAAAGGAAAGGACAACACATGCATACCCCGTCAAGCGACTACATTTAAAGTGTTCTTTTACTCGGGTTCCTGTTAAATGTATGGTTTGCAGTGGTGGAGCAGAGATAAGGATTGAAAAATGGCTGTGAGGGAGGATCCGTGATGAGAAAAGGCCATGGAAATGCCAACTCAGGCTTCTGTCTCTGTTTGAGTGTCTGATTGTTCAGCGAGACCCTTTTCTAAGAGTCTGCCAGGGCCACTCTGAATAGATGCCAATTATCACGCCCAACAATGTTTCTCAACAATACTTTAACGATGTGCCGTTTGTTGAAAAGCCACTAAGCTCTCAGGAGTTAATTGGTTTTTAAAAAGCAATATAAAATCCCATCGCAATAATCACTTCTCATAGACTCTTTTCTCTCTCCCATCAAACAAAGCCGCTAATTGTTTTAAGACTGAATGTGAGCGTTTCATGTGAAATTACCTAGAGTGTGTGTCGTAATGTGCACAGCTTGGCGTTTGGCAGGAGAAAAAGCAAGACGGATTTCTGCATTTCTCTTTAGTTTCCATTTATTTTCATTGTTTCGAAACAGAAACTTTGTGGGTTGTTATGGAGACATTCAGATGAAGATAGCTCTGTTTCTGGGAGAGAGAGAACAAAAAAAATCAGCTCATAATAACGCCTCAGTCGCTATGCAGCTATACTAAAACACTGCAGGATCACGGTTTCATTTACCTACAAAATGATCTCATATCCTCTCTGATTACTTTAAATGATTTTATACCCTCTATTATCTCTGCCTTGATCAAAATTCAGGGGCGAAATAAAATGGAATATACCTCACCTTTCCTTCTTCATTAGAAACCCCACGTAAAACAAAAGAGGGCCCTGGCCTGAAGCCTATTCTGCAGACCATTGATGATGCACATTAAAATAGTGTTATCCAGAGCCATTGACCTCTGTAATAGGCCTCGTTCTGCCATACAATCCCAGCCTGGTGTTAATGCTCATTTCCACTCTGAGGTGAAGGAGGCTACTGCAGTGATTGTGTTCCCTGACATGTGACATACAGGGGGTTAAGGGGATACAATAGCCCCCATCATGTAAGGAAGTCACACAGACTGGTGTGGAAATATAAAGGAGAAAACTGGGCTCGGCATTAATGCACGGCACGTACTTCATATCTCTGAGCGTGATCCTTTTTTTGTCCTCTGTCCTTCAACAACAACAGTGCAATTACATTTCTGATGATAATAATAATAAAAAAAAGCCCCGGCACAAAGCAAAATGCTTGCTGTAGGGAAAGTTGGCTTTGTTTTTGTGATGTGCCCTTAAAAATCGTTCAAATCACCCGTCAATGTCATTTACAAGGTAACGTGTTGAAAGAATTGAAGTGTTTTTTAGCCTGAATATTTGAAGGCCAAAAAACTAAATATGTCAGAATTAATTAAAAAAAACATAAAACAGAGAGTATTCGATATTGCACATTATTCCTGTTTTCTGTCAGTAAATTCACAAAAAAAGGCAACACTTTGATTCATTTCTGGCCTACTATTCCTACTCCCTCCTATGAACACAGCAGTCACATCATTTTTAATTCTTAAAGGTTTTTTGAAAACCACAGCAAGATATATCTATCCCAGCCTGTGGTCCTTGAAATCAATTCAGCCGATATGAGCAGAATTAGCGCTGCATCAGACCGAATTTAGCCTGATGAAAAGAAGCCTTTTGCCGACGCCACGGGAGCACTGATGTCTACAGGAGGAGGGGAAGAGACAATAGAAAATGCATAATGCTCACAACAGTAGGATCCCTGCTCCCTCTCCACCTGGGACTCATGAGGAGGATCCCCTCTGACCACAGTCCAATTAAATCTTGCACACACACACACACACACACACACACACACACACACACACACAAACACACCAACACACCCACAC
>CABFOQ010028750.1:3540-14325 GCA_900660455.1 Gephyroberyx darwinii | reverse complement strand
TCCTCAGCTCTGTGAACAGAATTTTGTGTTTCTAAACGTACAACTTGTCCGTCTCAACATAAATGAATGGACATGGTTAATTTCTGTTTGTTTTTGACTGAACTGATCATTTCATCATTGATACATCTGATTGATTTAGTGTTTAGATCATGTAGCTTGTTAGCTAGCTAAACATTATATCTGGTCAGCGAACCATCACTGTCTTGTTGTTAACACATCTGACTAGTTAGCTAGCTAACGTATCTAGTAGAAGCTAGCGTTAGCAGTGGCTAGTAGTCCCATGTTAACAGTAACTAAACCAGCCTGCTGGCTAGTTAGCTAGCTAACGTATCTAGTAGAAGCTAGCGTTAGCAGTGGCTAGTAGTCCCATGTTAACAGTAACTAAACTAGCCTGCTGGCTAGTTAGCTAGCTACCAGTTTGTTCAGGTTAACTGAGCTGACTCTTCTCCATCTCCAACTCAGAGTGTTTTGGAGTAGAGACTAGGGCTAAAGACAAGACAGTTTACTGAGTCACAGTAACCTACATTTGGAGACAAATCTACCTGATCACACTGTTCACTTTTACTGAGAACGTTACTGGATGATCTACAGACACACAACAACAACCTGGTTCAGATAGTCAGCTGGTTCTACTGACACACTACAAACTAACAGACTGATCCTGGATCAGATAGTCACCTGGTTCTACTGACACATTGCTAACTAACATCAGATGGTTGGTAGCAGGTTGGTGATGCTACTGTTACTGATACTGGATGCAGGCATTTTGCCATCACTCATTTTAGTGACTTGTCTTCCTGTCTGTAGTTATGGATGGAGTCGGAGGAGAGCGCCGTTCGGAGCTGTCCTCTGTGTCAGCTGACCTTCCCCACCGGTTACCCTGACGACGCCCTCATCAAACACATCGACTCCCACTTGGAGAACAGCAAGATTTGACCCTTTGTTCTTAATTTTAAAAGAAGGGAGCACTCCACTCGTCTTCTCTATTTTTGTTTTTCATTCTTTAATTGTTTATCCAGGAATGGTTTGCTGAGCTCGCATGCTCCTTTACAGCACCGCCCTGCTTCATATCCTTACTGGTCCACTGGAACCTGCCCAGTACAACCACAGTCTCTACTGGTTCTACCGGGAGCTGACCAGTACAACCGGTCTTCTACTTTCTACTGGTGGCCACTGCAGTTAAATGCCTTGCTCCTTGGCAGACGTTTTTGAGGGATGGAGTCACTCATTCACGTCCAGACTGCAGAATTGAACCAGTAACTTTACAGTTACGAGCCCGTTTAGCCCTTCAGGCCGTAAGCACCAGACTTAGCAGTACAGGAAGTGGGCCACAGCCCTTTACTTCAACAGTCATTTTGTTAATCAACTATCCTTCAACAAATCAACATTGGATTTTCAGGTTGTGTTGTACGACTAAGATACAATGAAAGTGTGGCTGCGTTCACACTGCAGTCAATTATGCTCAATTCCAACTTTGGGTCGTATCCGATTTTCTGTGCCGATTGTTCATATCTATTTTAAAATGCAACATATATCTGATACAGACACAGACCCAGATCCAGCGATTTCATCATCAGATGATACAGTCAAGAAAGAACTACAATCAGTTCTACTGTCGTCTACTGGATCAGAGTTGAAGAAATGCGACTCCAGACACTTTTTACTGGTGAAATTGATTTGAAAGAATCACTTTGTGTCACTTTGAGGGAAAAGATCTGAAGCAGTACGAATGTAGCTGGAGACAGAAGTTAAGTTGGTAATGTTGAAGCTCCACACTGTTAACGTTGTGAGTATGCTGGTCTGAGAGCAGTACTGAACGTGCACTAAGAGCAGGTAAACCACCTTGATGTGTCTGCTACCTGGTTGGCTGGTTGGCGGAGTGTCAACAGGGACCAAAATTCAACTATTCTGAGGTAAAATGTGCAAAAAATGCAAAGTTGACATACAATTGTTCAGATGTATAGACACAATACAGAAAGTCAGATATGATGAGATGAAACTTTATTGATTCCTGTGCAAAAACTGAAATAGCAATAGAATACAGCAAATCAAAGAACAGAACAGTGTCACCTGCAGTTTCTCCACAGAAATGTCAAATTAGGAACATTCAATTTATCAATTTGCTCAATTTGTGTAAATTGTCGCTTCCAGTACAACTGGACACTTCTTGAGAAACTATGACCAGATATTTAAGACTGACCGTACATCACTTCATACTTCTTGAGCTCTCAGCTGTTACTGTTATAAGGATGAAAGCCAAACTGACTACAGATCAGATTCTGATGAGGCAAACACAAGTCAACACAGTGACTCATTCCTGGGAAGCAGAGATTTGAAACTGTCTTTTAACTGGCACTCTTAATTCAGAGCGACTTACAGTGAGTGGGCAGGAAAAAGGTTCAATGCCTTGCTCAAGGACACTTCAACCAGACACTGGCTGTTGGAGGATCAGGAGAATCAGGAGCCTGTGACATTTAGGCCACCTTTCCACCCTAAAAAGACACATCTGAGATCAGATCTTTCCTTCTCAGCTCCTCACAGAGTTTGTCTTCTTGGGATCAGCTTCCAGTCTCCTCTGCTAACCCTAACCATTAGCTGGGAAACACCTGAGTTAACTCCAGATCAGCCTCCTTTCATTCCATACACCAACTTTCTGGAAAGTAAACTCTTTGATCAACTCACCGTCGTTGAGGAGATTGATAGCAATGTAACCTGTGGCTGTTGGTACCCTCCACCTTAGCGGAGGGCACCAGCTAGCTTAGCATCCTCAGCGCTCTAAATACTGAATGACAGAGGTCAAACTACTACCAAGATGCTGACGACACACAAAGAGCTTATTTCTCCAAAAAGTCGGTGTGAATCCCTTTAAGAGGAGGACGATTCTGGAGGGAGCGTTCCCGAGACCTTCCAAGACCAATCAGACCTGAGGACCGCACATGTGAAACCTCTCTGCTTCAGTCTCTAGATATGCCATGTTGGAAACTTGTCACCCTCCCAGTTCTGACTGGCAGTGATAATATTAGCCAAATTCACACAGGCACAACACATTTTCTATTTGACAGTTTTTGGGTGGAGATGGAATCTGAATCTCCCTGTTCATCTATACATCAGTGGCTTCAAATTGTAATGATAAAAACAAATAAAACAATCAACTCAGATTTTCTTATTCTGGTAATAATTTGGTAATAACTATTAAATTTACTTCAGGTACTGTGCCTGTGTAAATTCAGCCCACTTCGTCCTGCTGGCGTCAGGTGATGAGCCTGTCTCTGCCTCCATCTAGTGGAGAGACAAGAAATTACGTGAATTTCCACAGACTTGATCTGAGCATCAACTCAAGTATTGAAAAACAAATTGAATTCTAAAGTTGTCATCTCTACTTCCTTTGACTTGCATGGTAATACTTCCCTGAAGGACTCTGCCCAGGGAGCACTGTGTGCCCTCTAGATATTATGTGCCACTTTGTGTCCCCTAGTTTGGGACAATTCACGTTTGTGATACTTTTCAATACATCGCAACACAAATGTGTTGTCCCAGACTAAACGTGGATGTGACACGTTTAAAGAGTGCAGATGCACTAATGTACATAGTAATGTGTATGTACAATAATATGCTAACTTTCTAGTTGCTATTGTACGTACAAATATTAGATTAGGGCTAAGAAACAAGGGGCAAATTGTTCTTCATGGACGTATTTTTTCCTTTCCTTCTCACCTTTCGTCAACCTCTGGAAAAAAAAGCGTCAAGGACAACTTGCCAGATGAAGGTGAAAGGTTGTGTTTTTGACAATCTAATGCACCCCTTTACGTTCAGAGTCATCGGTAGAGCGTGGTCACGTTGCACTATGGGCACCATGTTGCTCTGTAGAACGAGGCTCCGTTCACACTGCAGCTGGGAGATTCCCAATTCTGATAGTTTCCCCTTGAAAGTGACGCAGATCTGATGATTTCTGATCAGTGTGAACAGCAAAAAGCTTAACTCAGAATTTCTGACAGTTTCCAATGACGAAAGTAAATGACAACAGTCATCATTGTTGTCAGCTTGTCTGAGCAGCGTTAGCGTGGAGGACAACGAGACCACGATGGACAGAAAGACAGACAGAGTTTTGATGGGTATTTGGGGAGATGCCTGAGTTCAGTCAAAACCGGAAGACAGACCGAAAACCAATTGGTGTGATGCCTTTTGTTATTGATAATCATATTGGGATATAGTTACATCCTGGAAGAGATATTAACAGTCATCCAAACAAATCTGATTTGAGCAGCAATTCAGAATCGAGCCTTCAGGTCTGCAGTGTGAATGGAGCCCAAGTGTTGCCTGTCATCTGGCATAAATGGCGGCCACTGAAAACTACATGGGCCACCCTCTGGCCATATGTGGCTCTGCTTGTGTACTTTTAAGTTATCAGGTATTGGAGGGGAAGCTGTCATGCTGCCCTCTGCTGGTTGCATTCGAGGCCCAGTGAGAAATGTAGTTTAAAATTAGATCGCAGAATTAAATATCACTTCATTGGTTGTAGGTACAACAGGTTGTAAAACACAAAACCGAGTTCATGCAGTTAACCGTTAAGAGATTGTTCCAGATTTGTCAATGGGAGAATGAATGGGGATGTGAATGCAGCCAGCAGGGGTGCTAGCTGTCATTTCCCCCTCACCGTTGTCATGGATACCTCACTGTTACCTCAGGGTTTACAGCGGCAACATCAGCAGAGCAGCAGAGAGGACGCTTTTAAATAAAACATGTCAGAACATTAACGCGGTTTTGTACAATAAATGAACAGGAATTAGTCTGACAACTACTGACACGGTCCAGGACAACAGACTGACACAGTAGCTACTGACTAGGGTTCGACCCATATGGGTTTTTTAAGTGATATTTCTGTATTGATGCTCAGGATATTGATCATTTTCATGCTGTAAATGATTCAGTGTTGCCTCCCGTTTTCTTCTTGTTAGGATAAAAAGCCTCTGAAACACCACAGGACCATCACAGGACACGAAAACTCTCCATTGAGCCGCTAATGAAGTTCCTTTAGGGTGAGCAGCTCTTCAGGGTGAGAGGGAAACTCAACACATTACGGCCTTTAAAATGGAGAATTCATTTACAAAGCGTTACCTGCTTGTTCCTGTTCAGCGTCACCGGGAGGGCGGAGCCTCGTGTTGAAGACAAATGAAATGAAATATAGAAAATCTGGTCTGGTCGTGCTAAATTCACATTTAATTGCTTCGGTTTGGGCAGAGCTCAAAATAATCATTTCATTTTTACAAATACAGAGTTAGTCTGGATTTGACTCCGGTTGGACCAGGTTCATGGAATCAGGTTTGTGCCAATATAATCAAACAAAACTTCTTAAAAATCAAACAAAAATAAGAATTTGATAGAGAATGAAACTCACTGAAGCAAAAATTAATGTCATCTCAAAAGTAAAACTTATTAACTTGCAAACAAATTATCTGTATAATAGTCAGACGTCGGACTGTCAGACACCCTAAACAGCTCTAGTACAGCACAGACAACATATATGATCAATACTTACACTTTATTGATCCAGTATAGTATCCAGTAAAGTTAGCTGCTGCTGTGACAGTTGGCCAAAACTTGCTTGCTGCACTGAACGTCTGGGGCACTGAGCTGTCACTCAAAAACTCATTAGCCAATGGGGACGCACCCCTGAAAAAACCCGCCCACTCGAGAGGTTTGTGTCAGAACTGCAAACAAGTGAGAAAGTGAGTGAGAAAGAAACAGAGGGAGCTGGAAACAAAAGGACATCAAAAAAGTAAAAGACCAGTAGTTTACACGATTATACAGATAATTTGTTTGCCAGTTATAAGTTTTACTTTTGAGATTACTTTTTTTGCTTCAGTGAGTTTTATTCTCTCAAATTCTTATTTGTTTGATTTTTTTTAGAAGTTTTGTTTGACTATATAGGCACAACCCTGATTCCACACAGGTTCACTGTATTAGCCAATCTCCAAACTGATCCAGTTAAAGAAGGGACAGAACAATGACGTTTATTCATCCATTTATTTGAAACAAAACCAAATGATAAAAAACAGACAAATCACTGGAATTTAACAATAGTCTCTTTTCCTGAAAAAAGTATCGTTGAAACATCAATTAAAAAAATACTTCCTTGTATCAACTGAAGGTCCAAAAGACAACAACCCTTGAGGAAAAGCCTCGTGTGTAATCTAGTTCGTCCAGCAGGCACGGTCACTGAAAACCAATGTGTCCCCAATTAAACCATAGAAGAAGAAATACACACCGACTTGACAGCAACACAAGCTTATACAATAAGACCCACTGAAAAAGAAAAGCAGGACCGCACTGGTTCTCACCCCATAAACATCCAGCAGTCTCCTTGGGTTATCTTGAGCTTTTGGTTCAAATCAATTTTTAATCAATCAAAACCTTCAGAAAAATAAAAATAACCGTGGCGTAAAAATGTTTAAATATTTATATAGACATTAAAACTGACAGAAGTACATTTTGCATTGTGACATTCCCTCAAAAATGCTTTAACACATTTGAATTGCAGTAAATTGGTAAATACAAACAGAGGGGCCCGCATCCTGAACTGGGGACATTCTGGGAGCATCCGATATGGTTTGACAGCTGGAGGTCATGTTTTTTTTCTCTGAACATATTTGATTAGATTTAAGGTTTCCATCGCGGTGGAGGAGTGGGGAGGTATTGGCATCAGGGTGGGAACATCACCGCCGATAAATCAGTCTTCATTTGTTCCCTAGCGGCACCTCCCCTCTACAGGGTGCCAACCCCCATGAAAGGTTCATCTATGCTTTTAAAATGCCGTTTCCTCCTCTCCATCCCACCGATACCACAGTGAGGACTTGGTTCCTCTGTTGAGCAGCATCACTGGGCTGTATGAGTGCTTGGTGTGTAGCATCGGCTACGTTTTTGGTTTTAGCTAGCTTAGTGTAAAAAAACAAAAAATGTATCACCCTGGTCTGGTTAACATTGAGCCTTTAGCCTGGATTAACATGAGTTGTTAGCTTCAAAGCTAGGTTAGCCTCCAAGTTACAATAAAATGTGTGTAGTGGCGTAGCTTTAAGCTAGCTCGCTTCACCCAGGCTAATTGAAAGCTATATTCAAACGAGGAGGAAACATTTAATCATTTGTGGTAACAAGAGAGCATCCTACCCCCCCCCTACCTTCATCCCTCATCACATCAACCACATGGATAGGGCCATTTAGCCTTAGCATTAGGCTAGGTGCTGCCTTCTACCACAGGTCCAGGTTTTCAGTGTTAGCGAAGCCTGGTTCCTCACGGAGCTTCCAGTAGGTTCCGTTGTACAGCCACACTTCCCTGCCGGCCTCGTCCAGAGCTTTCCTGACAACACCAAGACGAGCACAGACAACTGTTAGCTTCTAGCATAGCAGGCTACTTCCCCTTCTACTTTATCGCCCTCCGAGGCCCAACGATTGGCTGAGCCAAAGTCGTCACATTTCCTGTTACAGTGTAATGCACAGCAGAAATTTGATCTTGAGATTCTATCGGCTTCTTCCGCGGCTAACCGGTAACGTGAGATTAAATAAGAAACTCCGCCCTCACCTGAAGAACCTCGGGACATGCTCTTCCCCTCTCTTGGCCAGCTCCTTCCTCCTCTCCCTCTGTTTCTCCTCCACCTCATCCTTCTTTTTATCTGCCTCCACTACCTTCCCCTCTTCCAGGAGCCTGATGGAGGGAGGACAGGAAATAAACAACTGGTCAGCATGGATGTTGGTATCTATGAGAACATACAGCACATGGCTGCAGTCACAGGACAGTGCCCTCTGTGTGTGTGTGTACGTGTGTGTACGTGTGTGTACGTGTGTGTGTGTGTGTGTGTGTGTGTACCTCTGGTCTGGTCTGAAGCGTGTGTCGGTAGGAGGGAGAACATCCTTCAGTTCAGGCGTCAGTTCGTTCAGTTCTCTGGCGTAACGTGAGAAGCCATAGTACTGGAAGTGGTCGTCAGGCTGCACGTCTAAACAGGAAATGACATCACACCTAGTAAGACTTGGCTCACGGGCCAAATCAAATGGCCGTTGAAAGATTGTTATGTGTGACGTTAAAGTTGCACCAGGCAACGTCGCACGTTGGCAAGATGTTGGACATTTAAGGACCTGGAACTCAGAAGTCTTGTGATGTCAGTAAGTCAGTGGTTAGGCTTCAACCAAGTGCAGTTGGATGTACTCGCGTTTTATTGAGCGCTCAACACGATCAACTTGGTAAAAAGGCAGCTCCAAATGGCAGTGAGAGGTAAATGAAAGAAAGTAAACTGGACACTGACGCGTTACACCAAGAGCTGCAACTTTGGAGAGACATGAGGAACTTGGTGAAGGCTACCTGCCAAATGCAGGTCAGACTGGAAAGGTGCTACTCACTTGGTTTCCAGATGCATTGTGGGGTGGGGAGGGTGTCGCAGAAGATGCCCTCGTGCCAGAGTCCTCCAAAGCGATGGACCACCTCGCCGGCTCGGTCCAGAACCACGCCCTGGACCTCGTTCTTGCTGCTGTCTGAACTCCAATACCGAGACTGGAGGAGAGGAGGAGGAGGGTTAAACAAACACTGCTAGCTGAACTCCAGGACAGAAGGGAAGGAAGGAGAGAGGAAGATCACCTCTCCTTCTCTGCATCTCACCACCCTCAGGAAGCCAATGTGCTGTATGGATGCAACCAGTCATGCAATACGTAGGGAATAAGGGACGAGCCAGCATTGGTGCCTGATCTGGGATCTGGCTTGGGTCCTTTCATTCTCCCTGATCTTAATACAACGCTAAATACAGTGTGTTGGTGTGTGTGTGTGTGTGTGTGTGTGTGTGCTGACCTTGACAAAGGTGATCTTGCAGCTGCAGACGTCGTTGTGTGTGTTTGTGATCACCACCTCGCCGTAGTGCTCCAGCCAGCGCTGCTGACTCAGCACGTTGTGGATACATGTCACCGCCTTGTTCCACTCATAGTGATCGCCGTACCTACACACACACAGTTAGTTAGTTGTAGGACTAGTATAACTAGTTGCTAGTATTCTATGACTAGTAGTTATTAGTACTGTACTAATGGGTTTACTTGGGCAGGGTTACGTTGACCAGGCCGGAAGAGATGATCTCCACCGACTTCCCCCAGAACTTGTTCTTCCACCTCTGATCTGTAAAGCAGACGCATCACCACAGTTAACTCCGCCCACACTGTAGTTAACTCCACCCACACCACCACCATTAACTCCACCCACATCACCACCGTTAACAGCACCTACCTTGCCAGAATGTGAAGTTTTCTGACTCAGCGTGGCAGGCAGAGATGGGTGGGTGATGGCTGACCTGGAAACAGGAGAGGACATTTATTATCCACCGTTCATGTGGCAATAATAATAATAATAATAATAATACTTGTGTCTGTTAACTGAAGCTCACACTGAACTGGGTAAACAGGCTGTAATAGCCTGCAGAGGGCAGAACAGAGTCACTGTTTGGTTTCTGTCCATGGTAACAATCTCTTCTCAATTGTACGGTGAAATTGGCGAACACTTGTTACAGTGTACAACACAGACTGAAGGTTCATCTTGTGTTGGCCACCAGGTTTCCGCCCCATCCCGGTTACCTGTTCGCTGATGTAGCGGAAGCCTCGGTCTTCTCGGTGGCTCTCGTACGTTTCCCCGAGAACGGGGTTGAAGGGCTTGTAGTGGTTCCTCCAGGACGCCCAGGCGTAACCCGAGATGGAGAACGCGGCCACGTAAACCTAGGAATACATCGCTGTCGTCAGCAAAATGTCTACTTTTCAAGCACTAAGAAAAACAGCGTTTCCTTTTAGCTTGTCGGCCAGGCACTTATGAGTTTAGCCAACTGGCTTTGAAAAGCTTTCATAAACCCAAGGGCTGTAGAATCTTCTCATCCTACAGAGGATCATGTAATCCTTCAACTGAAGCTAGGACATTAAAAGTCACCAAAATTGGAGATACAAGGTTTTTACATGACATCGATGCTAGATGGCTTTGAATCAGTAGAATGGGAGGGAACGCTTTGAGGCAAAAAACCCACTTGGTTAGGTAACAACTAAGTGATTTGTTAATGTCCTACCTTGTTACTTATCAATAGTGAAATATTGTTGATTATGACATTAATAAATCAATGAATCATCATCAAGCCTCTGGACTGATGAGGTAGAGGAAGGTAACCTTCCTTAGGGGAACGTTCAGTTCCTGCATTCAACATGAAAGCTAAACTTTGGCCCACAGTGAGTTCCCTTTCTCTGGGGGCGGAGCCTGGGAATGACTACGCTGAAACAACGACGGGAAGGCAGCGCTACCATTCTCTCGTAGGGATCGTCGGTGCGGTTGGCGATGTCCAGGAGCTCTGAATACTCCAGCTCTTCACTGACTCTCTGCATCAAACACAGTGGCTCGTTGAGGGCCGCCGGCATGGAGACTCTGGACAGATCCTTGCCGATGTTGTTGTACAGGATGGTCATGATGCCAATATGACTGTTGTCGGCTCCTGGGGCGGGCAGGACTGTCCGACGACCTGGAGCAGAGCAACACAGCAAACTTAATAGACTTGAATTAAGGGAGCGTTGTCTTACACCTCCTCTTGGTCTGTTTCTCACAGTACTTTTGTCTGTACTGTATTGGGCTGCACACTAAATGTAGATAAAGTTGAAATTTTATGTTTCCATGATTAATCATCATGTTTGCTGTCTTTTCACTTCCGTCAAGCCCCGGTGTCGTATATAAAGCGCTTCCATCATGCGACCAATCACGACCTTTAAAAAAAAAAAAAAAAAAAAAAAAAG
>CABFOQ010028737.1:1644-16362 GCA_900660455.1 Gephyroberyx darwinii | reverse complement strand
GTGAATCCACTCCATTAGGCACCAACAGTTGCCGGGTGGTTGCCAGGGCGGAGGGTACGCTAGCAGCGGTTGTCAGGGCCCAGAGCGGGAGACGGTGACAGAAGGGCTGGTTAAGGACCCTGGAGATAGAGACACTCGGCAAAGTGGGGGCGACATCTACACGCGACCCCGCATCCTACTCACGGGCCAAGGCCTCTGATGGAGGAATGTCAACAGGGACATGTTGATTAACCCACAGGGAGAACACAAGGGGGAGAGGGAGGGCGGGCCTTTTAGCCTCAGATAGGCTCTAATTGGAGTGTGTGGTAGTACATGAAGCCTGAGGCGAATCTAGTTATCAACTGGGGGAAGAGACAGCAACAATTCCTCAGCGTACCACCTGTGTGAACATCAACCTGATGCTGAACTATATATTGGTGTATTGCTCAATCATGTATGAAATTATGAAACACTCACATATCCTGCACCACGATGTACTGGTGTGGCACCAGGCCATCGATGCCGTTGTGCCGTCCCTCCCACCAGTCTTCTGATGCCCGCTGGTACAGCAGCAGGGAGGCTCCCTTCTTGAAGGACAGCTCACGGGCAGAGCGCCCAACGTAGTCAAACTTGGCGATCGCTTCAATGGGCTCGCCCTCTGTCAACAGAGACGAGGATTAGACTGTCCGGTATGTTGAAGAAAAGCAAGCAAATCAAATAGAGACGGATATTTTCACTTGGGATACAAATGGTACAGTATCAAGGACAGGATATGAAATGAAAACGATGAAATCTTAACTCATGAGGCTTTACAACCTTATAAAGATGCCTAATATTATCATCTTCCTGGACAGACAATACAGACAGAGTGTAGTAGTGGGTCTACTGGTAGCATATCGGTGTGTGTGTGCATGCTCACGTGTGAGTGTTCATGCACATGGCGGACAGGTTTGTATGTGTCTGAGAGTAGCTGCCAGTTAGTTATTTTAGATGTAGTCAATAGTAACTCAGCTCGAAAACACAGCAGGCCCTCGGGGGCTTTAGCAGGGATATTTATAGAACCTGGTGAGAGTTGATCCATATGAGTCGGGGGCATGTCAGTGATTGTACGGATCACTGGATAGGGTTGATGTCTACTCAATAACCGTATACTTCAACTAGACCTCACTGACGTAGGAAATGACCATGGGTAAGACCAGCAAAGGTTAGGAGAGAAAACACAACTAATAGTAAATCATAAATGTTTCAATTGTTTTGGACTGATTTCTTCCTGGAATAAAGAGCTGTGATTTCTACACGAGCTACATGAGACTCCTCCTATTCAAAAAGCTACCAGCCAAATCTCCAAACCAATACATATGCACAAGAGCAACACAGCTCTAAAAATAGCTTCTTTTATTCCTCACTCCCTCCTACCAGCTCACTTTCCCACCCTGAGATCCTATTAAGTCAGACAGGGGGTCCCTGGACAGACACAGGCTCTTCCTGCTGCCCCTCCCTCGCAGAGGGTCTCTATCTAGAATAGTAGGGAACTGTATATACTGTGAAAAACCATCGTGGTACATCTTTCACAGGAGCTCAAAAATAATTCCCTGAAAAGCCACGTGAGGCGAGCAGAGCATGTGCACACACTCTCTCTTCATTCCTCCCCATATCCCGTTCTTCATCTCCTTCTTTCTCTCTCTCTCTCTTTTTTCATTCTATGCATGCCATCTATTTTTGATTCTGTTTTTATCTTTTGCCACCCTACCTGCTTCACTGGGCTGTCAGGGATGACAAGGTGGATGTAATGTGGCTCCAACGAGATGTCACAAGCAGGAATTTACTGTCTGAAGTAACTGGGCTATCTATCTATCTATCTATCTATCTATCTATCTAACTCTGACTGGAGTCAAAGCAAGAGAACCACTAAACTTGCAGGGCTATGTTGTAAGAGTAACACTCCACTGGAGCGGTCTGGGTGTTGCTCCAGATCCGTGCTCATGCATATCAATAAGGGAGCGCAGGCCTGGCGTGAGACACGACACCGATCAATAACACGGGAGAGAATATATAAATGTCCCGGCGTCTTTGTGCGTCTCTCCCTCGCTCTCTCCTTCACACCCCCGTTCTGTCCAGGCAAGCATTAATCTCAGGTCCTTGCTCAGCCTCGTCTTGCTGTTGCCTGTTACAGAGCAGGAGACCATACGGCACTAGGGAAGATCAGAGCAGGCTGGAGGCATCTCTTGTGGGAAAGTCAAGTTTATTTGTACAGCCCTTGACCACAATCAAGCCTCAAAGGACTTTACAGGCCTAACTAGGTCAGGCTGACAGACAACAGAATTTATGACAAATAAGATTTTTACTGAATAAGACAGAAAACAGAGCATCAAAATAGAAGAGGACTTAATAACATAACTATATAATCATAATAATAAGGGAGCCTAACCTGGCCGGCACCATCAGTCTAAGGTGTCTATGAAGACAAGGAAAAATGGAAGAAACCTTGGGAGGGGCCATTCAAAGAGGCATCCCCCCCCACACCAGAACGGCTGGGCGTGCCATGGGTGATAAAATGTAGTGCAGGCCAAGTAGTTCTTTGTGTATATTTCGATCGAAACAACAAATGGATAACCCCCCTGTACAATAAGATACACTGCGCTTAACAAGTGCAATCCAACATATTCCTGCCAGGGCCTTTAACAACAAGGGCATGCGGCCATACTGCTGCAAAGTGATATAAAATCAATGCGCCAGTTAGTTCACCTCTGAGCTTGCAGCGTATTTACCAGCAGATGGGATATCAATGTATTGAAGGCGAGCGAGAAGTGCCATTTTAAAAATCTCCCATCGTGACAGCCACAGTACATGATAACGTCATGTAAGTCAATACCGGAAAGAATTATGTTGAGGGACAGACAATATATAGCTTAATAAAAGGAGCGCTGCAGCACCTGAAATCCCTTTGAGTTTTGAAGAAATGACAGTATCGATGTGAGCATCGTTTTATCAGCAGTATTTTAAGCCATCATGCTTCTCTTTCTCTTCGCAGGCATGCACACACACCGCCTGCATCATTACCTCCCCACCGACACCTGATAAAAGCCACAACCAAACAGCCTGCTGCGTGTGGCTGAGTGTGCTGTGTGTAAATCTGGCCTGTCCAGATCATCCATCTGAGCTAATGGGCTCTAACACACTCCGGGGGGGCTGAGCCAACGGGGCGAGGGAATTTCTAGACAGCTACTTAGACAAACACGTGGCGTGACTTACCCCTCTCTGTCTCTTTCCCTTTGTCCGGAGACACACCTACACCTTTTTGATGATCAATTTCCATGATTTTTCCAAGACTATTCCATGACATATAGCACAGTTTCACAATTCCAATATTTGTCAGAGTCTATGTTGCAAATGTCACATTTCTTATGTCCCAGGTGTTATATCTGGCTAGAACTATCACTCAGGACCGATTCTGTCACTGTCACTATTTCTGATTTGGGTTTTTATTCCTCAAAAGGAAATGGAACAACAAGCAGTCAAGCTTGACTTTAAACATTTCACTGGTTGGAAAAAAAATATTCCATGACATTCTAAAACTATATGCACATTCATCCTTTTCAAGGCCTGGAAAACACATTTTTTGTATTCTATGACTTTTCCAGGTTTTCCATGACCGTGGGAACCCTGCTGAGAAAAGTGGGCAAACACATTTTGGAACTGAAGGAAGAGAGGAGAACAAAACAGACCTATTTAAGTCTACAAACAAGATGGATGATATACCGCCGGCTTTAGCAGACAACAACAAAGAAAAAACATCAAATCCTGATGCAATACAAGAATAACAACATAATAGCAGAGTTATTACAGACTCAAGTTTAACACTAGTAACCAAGCAGGAGAAGTGGCTCGCTTCTGTGTCTTAAATCCAAATGAGATCATGGGGATTTAAAAATAACTGATGACAATAGCCTGACCACAGTTAAAGACTCCACAGGGAGGGACCCGGTCAGTACGGCCTTCCTCCCAAGCCGGGAGGGAGATTTTTTGGAACAAAACCACGGCAGCATGGGCTGGGTTGGAAAACATCTTCATCTTCCATTAATTATTTTGATAGCTGCCATCTGTGTTTTACAGTGGGAATCCTGACATACAGAAGTTTCCCTGTCAAATCATAACCTCTTTGGTTACAGAGGACATCCAGATAATGAGTTTGAATTGGAAGTAGCGTAACAGCAGATGTAACGAGAATAGATCACCCGTATTTCCACTGTGGTGCTCTTGAACAAATTCTGTCTGAGGCAACTGATGATAAATGATTGTGGGGAGAAAAATAAGAAAGAGTCCCTATAAACATATCTTTGGATCTGAAAGGAGATGGGAGTTGGGCTGCTGTTATCACCATGGAAACAGGTCTAGAGAAGTCAGACTGTCTTTCTAAGGTGGGATGTGAAAGCTTGGGTGGCTCAACTTGAGGCCCACTAGTTCTACCCACGCTGTCTGGATGTGTCAAACTTTTATCACTTCATAATGCTCCGTAAATTTTTTTTATTTTATTTTTTTTCCAGGGCCAGCTCTAGATGTTACCCGGCACTACCTGACCTCATTTGAGCTTCTGGTTTCAACTAACTCCACCACTGTTTGATTTGGACCAGACCAACTGGTATCCCTTTGTCTCAAACAAAGATCAGACAATTTAACTCACATTCAACTCGAAAGAAAGAGGGGTTTTTTTTCACTTGGGACATATGGCGATGTCGTTAAAAGCCGAGACAATACGGTTTAATCCTTGGAAAGCTATAACAACCCGACACCCCTACGGACAGGAACTCCAGCAAAGACAATGCTATGCTTCTAAAAGTTACTTCAACATGGATTTAAGTCGGTAACTGGGGAAAAGAAAAATCTGAGGAAATTCAGGAGAACTCTGAATATTTGACCCAAAGCTGTGACCCTAAGAAAATACCATTCCTCTCCCCAGGGGGTCCGGTTGGTGGAGACCCCTATGCAGTTTGTGCAAGGGGGATGCGGCGGTATCTCCGGGCCCCAAGGGAGAAGCAGAACCATTACAATATGAATGGCCGTCCATCTCTCTGAACCCAGTTCCCTGGCCCTTCAAGGTTACTGCATTTAACAGGCTGAAAGGCAGGATTAGCCATCCCTGGCTGCTGAGAGCAGGGTTTAACCCTCGCAACACCACAGACACTGGGGACAGTCTTAATCTGGAAACATGGAGGACTGGACGATGGCGTTTTATAGAATAGTTTGGTGGGAAAAACATTAAAAAGAAAATGGTCAATAAAGGTCAAGTTTTGTGACAAGACTGTGGAATTACACCATTTATTTTGTATGTGAGCATGTGCGATGTTTATGTGTGTGTGTGTGTGTGTGTGCATACATACATACATAGCTGTGTGGTCACTCACCATCCTCGCTGGTGTGCGTCTCTGTCCCGCCCTCATTGTCTACCTCCTCCAGGGCTCCATGCTCACTGTAGGGGCTCTCACTGTGGGGGAGAACAAGCAAACCATCAGGCTCACGGTCAAGTCAAGGGTCAGCGGTCGGCGGTCAGTTTCCATAGAGACAGACACAGGGCCTGTTGAGTCATTCTTCCCCACTCTATGTCTTTCAAACGGGTGTTTCAGTTCATCTTCTAACTTGGTTTGCAACATGACACTCAAATCTCTAAACCCAGACCGGTGAAGATGAGGGCGAGGGAGGGCGCTATTTACAATAAATATTGAGGAGGCACGCGCTAAAGGATGTTCAAAAAGCTCACAAGAAGTATCCTGTGAGTCTGTGAGTTCCTCTATCTGTAATTGGGCCTCGTTGGAAATGCTCTCCTTCTGGCACCCTGCTGAGAGAGACTCACATCTCCACGGATTACCCCAGCCTGGAACGTAATGTCTCCTCCCATGCTAACATGCCTCCAGCCGCCTCCTCTCCTCCAGGAAAGAGAAGGAGCCAAGACAACAAATGTCCCTAGGGCTTGATGTGCCTTGCCGGGGGACATGGCCGTGCTGTGATGGGTGATTAGCTCTAGCTAGGGATAAGTCCCTGTCAGCTCATGGTAGTTGTGTGGGACACAGACATTAAGAGAGCAAGAGAGAGAGAGAGGGAGCCAAGGAAAGAGGCAGAGAGAGAGAAACACAACATGAGGGAATGATAAGCAACGCTTACAGAAGTGGAACTGGCAAAGAGCTTTAGGTTTGATCAGTTTTAGGCAGAATGGAGCCACAGTATGCGCTGCAATTCACCTAATCATCCTCTCCTTTTTTTTCATCATGGTGATCACAGTGATTGTTTCAGCCTGTCTCCCCTAGCAAGCAGCCGTGATGAAACATGCTCTGAAACACGCTCTGCCTCGTCATATTCTCTGACCCCCGACAGCTAATTGGTTACTGTAATTACTCGTATCAACTCCACTAACACACTACTGACACAGCTGCAGCGTTAAGCTCAGCCTCAGAGCATGCATACCTGCAGCGTTGAGTGTATCCCTGATGGAGGAGCTTTGGCTGGGAGCCTTTGTTCCATTCACTGTAAAGAATGGAATGAGAAAAACACCACGTCCGTCTAACTCTCAACCCTACATCTTATTTTGCACATCTGTGCACATCTGTGCAGCTCCATGAAGTGACCTCACCCCCATCCCATCTTGAGTTTCACTCCTGGATGACCTTTGACCTGACCCTGAGACACCATGATTTTCCTCAGTCAAGGTTCAGCAAGGATCAGCCCCTGCAAAAGCCATGTGTCCTCTTGTGAGCAAGACACTGAGTCCCTGCCTGAAGACTGATAGTATGTTACGCTGGATAACAGCATCAGCTAACTGGCTAACATCTAAACTTTCAATCTATGTTTGCGTGTTTGTGCGTGCATGTGCATTGGTCTCACCAATAGTCTCCTCCAGCCATACACTTCTCGTAGACGGGCCCGTCCAGCTCCTTGGCATCGGGGAAGATGGTCTCATGGTGGATGATGATGGTCTTGATAATCTCGTTAACGTGGGCCTGGCAGGAGACCTGGTCCTGGCTGTCCGGCGTGGGCATGAGCGTGGGACCGAAGCAGATGGCCAGGTTGTACGGGTCCATCATGTTCTCGTCACTGTACTGGGACAGGCTGGGGAGAGGAGGGAAAGACGGGGGAACAGGGCGAGGGAGGAAGAGAGATGGGGGAGAAGAGGAGGAGGTAGAACAATAAAATGTAGAGAGAGTAAGGAGTGAGAGAGAACATGAGAAAACATGGCACAGACAGTATTTCAGCACAAAGCACAATTGATAATAACCTCATAAGCATGATCCACAATATAAAAAATAACCTACTGGTTGAGGAAGGCGAAGAGGTAGCGCATGACGATGAGGACTGATCTGGGTATAGTCAGGAGGATCTTACGGATGTACAGCGCTCTCTCATACAAGTTTTCTATTCCTACAGAGGAAAAGGAGGGGAGAGAGTAAGTCAATAAATACGCATTCAGTCTAACAAATTGGGTCACTGGTTTTGTTTGTGCACGTGCAGAGTTAAGTTGCCACACTATTGTCAGGGAATAGAATGACGTTCAGGACCCATGTGATGGTACCCACCCACACCAAGCCCCCAGGGTATAAATACAAGAGCATATTAAAGTCGAGCCAATCACTCATCAGACCTAAGTCTCTGGGGGACCAGCAAAGATGTACTAACGCAGTGCATGTGTGTTAAACTGGTAAACTAGAGCCCACTGGAAGTGAAGTAACTAGGTGACAGTGACCTCCACCTCATCTTATGGTCCTATGCTGTCGCCACAGAGGAAGAGGAAGAGGAAGAGGAGGAAGTCAGCAATCATTAGCACCTGGCAACAAGGACACCAAGTGGCTCACCCTGCTCTAAATGAAAACAACATCCCAACAACTGTTTTCTCCCCATCTCTGCCCCTCTCTTTTGTTCCCTTTTTCTGCTGAGCAGGATATTAGAGACAAAACAACAACTTTCTCACCAAACCAATCTCACCACAGAGCAATCATAATCATTATCACACAATATGAAAGAAAAAAGTAAAGACTTGGAATGTTTTGTTCCTCTATCAACATGTTGGAGAGCGACAATCTGTAGGTCTTTCATCCTTATCTCATTTGTTCCGCTGTACAATGTGAACCAGCCCATTTTATTTAGCTGAGCTAAGGCTGTGCTGTGCTGGCTGCTAAAAATAGCCCTGTCACCCTCCAACCACTTTGTGCCATCTGGGATTTGGGCTTCTGGGGATACTTGTGATGTATTTCATCTTACATGAGTAGCGAGCTAACTAGGTTTCTGCAAGGCTCCTGAGCACTTCAGAAGCTGCTATTTAAAGATCTACCACAAACACACACACACACCCTCCACTGCAAATACCAAAGTGTAAGGCATTAAAAGAAGGCGCTTGCAACTATACAGAGTCGAGCCAGTATGCTGCTCTGGCAAAAACACCGTCAGCTGACAGCAGTCTTACTGTGTTTGACCCATTTGCTGGACAACTAAATGGTAACGTGATCATCTTGCTGGTCTGAGCTGCTACACATGAAATAAGCAGAGTTTTTAAAATGGAGCCTGCTGGGCATAAAGGGCTCACACTCCAGTCGCTGGTATGTCCGGCTGGGGAGCGTAAACAGGGAATCCCCATCACTCATCCTGCACAAATGTGTAAACGTAGGACCAGGGAAGCGCACACTGTACACTAACAAACACAAAAAAGTGAATGAGCGTAAACACATTCACGCACACGTACACACACACACACACTCTCTCAAAGACACTCACAAGGCATTACAGCACACGTTGTGTCCATGTGACTCAGTGCCTGGTGTATTGTTCTTTAACTGAGCCTCAAAGCCCCCTCACATAACATCTTATAAGATCAGACCACGCCACACAAAGAGCTGACTGAACTGTGTGAGACCGCCTCACAGTAAAAAGGACAATGTGACAATGTGTGTTTCCACTGTCGACGTATCTCTGGATGTAAAGGCCGGTCAGCGCTGTGCCATTTTAACATTCCACCACTACACTGTCAGCAGCACGGCCGGCTTTGTATCACTCACAACAGATAATACCCTTCTCAGTACTGAACCAAATACCACAAAGTAGTATTCACACAGACAGTCAGAGACAAGGGTAACTGTTGATGAAAACACCACAGGCGGATAATTGCAATGTTTCGTCCTGGGACTGTTTTTGACTGGGAACACAGCATGTGAATGCTGCTTAACTAATGACCCTACTTCATCCAGAAGACCGGATCAATACCACTTACATGGCTCACAGCATCTGCATTTCAGGAACGAGTCACAACGAATGAGGTTTCAGAAAAGACTCTCTCAAATAGTTTCCCAAGTTGAGCTAGCACCTCAAGCACAAAATAACAAGCATCCAGGAAAACATTAGCAAAGAATCACCTAGTCGATCACAAAAAACAAGTACAGATTCTGTTAAGTCCCACGGTGCAGTCAGATCAAAGCTACCATACTGATGCCAGTTGGGTGGAGAAAGAGAATTGGAAGTCAAGACAGGAAGTGCTTACTGATGCAGGAGAGCAGGTCGTTGAACCTCTCCTTGGGGAAAAGGGGGTTCTCCAGACCCCGGAAGTAAAGTTTGAGAACGCCAGCCACCGAGTTGATATCATGATTGTTCTCATCATCTGTCAAAGGGTCGTTTCCTAAGACACAGACGGGTCAGTGGGTCAGTTGGGTATCCTAACAATTCTGTCAATTTATAATACACAGGAGTTTATGTGAAACATCCCTTGTGCGATATGGCAGTTAAGCTTACTGAGATGATGGCTAAACATGGTCAGCATAGTGTGTCAAAATTAGCTTTTCATTGTACCAAATATTTGGGTTCCTAAAGTATAACGATGTAAGTAAGATGATGTACTGATTCAGCTGTTAGATAGCTTAATAGCTTAGCTTAGCTTAGTTGTACCTCTCTCAAACGAGTTCTTGATGTCATTGACTTCCAGCTGGGATCCAGACACACGGAATATTCCTTGATGTTGGAGGCCTGGAGAGAGAGCAAGAGCGTGAGGGAGAAGGAGAGAAAGAAGAAGAACATAGACACTCCAACCAACATGCCCATACGTCCACTCATATGAAACCGTGCCTAGCAAATAAAGCCTACTTCAGTTAGGACATCCTGTTCGTTCAGCCTCTTCACTTTTCTAATTAAGGATAAGTAATGAATGAGGGAGACGGCAATCGAGTTTTACTAAACCGTCCTCCAGCTGGGATTAGGATTTAATAAGGGGAGAGGTCAAGGGTCAGGAAGAAACATAATTAGTCTGCCATTGTCTCCTTTAGGTTTTCTCTCTCCACATCTTGACATGGCTGCCCGCTGGCTGACCCTGCAAACCCTAAAGCATCACTACTGTCACGCCTTAAATGCTTTAAGCCGACTCAAACTCATCACAGGGGTCCTGCGCGAGGCTAAGCTGTCTCACTGTGCGCCTGGGATGCTGGGTGGAAATGGTCTGGCCTACCATGGACCGCCGGAAACAGGACGGACTCTGCATCGACTTTCCCATGACCGTGACTAAAACGGAACAAATTGCAACGGCGACATGAAAAAATGAAGGCGCCCGACCAATTAGCACTTGGTGGAGTGTCACTCTTGACCGAACTTAGATGGAACTGGAAATTGAGCAGGTTGTAATCAGTTCATGAGTTTTCAGAGAGAGAGGAAGAATGAATCAGCATGACAGTTTGGGCCGTTGTTATTTGGTCTGTCTACTAAAGGAAATAAAAGAGTAAAACATAATGCATTGCACATTGACATTCAACTCACCGTACAAATTTATGAAACGAATACAGCTTTCAACCACGCGGGGAATAGCTTGTCCAGAGTCCTTCGGAAGCAAAGGAAACACCCACATGTCAGATCTGTGTAAATTGCCCTTTAAATTACATGCACAAGATTTGGTCTGATGTTACAAGTATATTCAACATAACTATGCACACCCAGTATGAGTGAACTTGGTGAGTAAGAGTGGAAGTGGGGGTTAGATCGTACTTAGACAGACTGTGTTGACTTTGCCAGCTGCTTGATTGTTCACACCCAGTCTCCCATAATGACTCAATGATTTTAGGAGATCACAAAATCTAAAGAAACTACTCACTGGCCACAATTAAAAGCTTGTACAGGCTTGATATCCACCACATTTCAATTGGGCTCTCGTGGTCCTAAAAATACTCCTTGTAACTTATGCCAACAATCAAGTACACCCCACAAGCCTCGCTAAGTGAAGAGATATGTAAAGAGCCACACACTCAATATGGAGTTCAGGGCAAGGGTGGTGAGACGAGAGGAGAGGCGCCGTCACCTTAGGAGAAAACACATTCCTCTCACTTAGATGGGCACAAGATCTGGACACTAGTCTTCGTGTTTTGCCTCGGTGCCAGCTGCTCCTGGAGCTCAGTGCCGCACAGGGACTTGGTACATGCTTTTAACGATACAGTGGATCTGTTTACAGCCCTCGGGGGAATACACATCGTCCAAACACAGCAACCATGCCAACATCGACTACAATAGACTGGAGCTGTGATGGGCTGAAGCACAGGTCTGGTGCTTGCAGGATTATCTAATACTATCATATTGGGTATGTGAGACTGGGAGTGACTGTTTCTGATGAGATCAATTCAATACCGATTTTGATGTTGGAAATGTTTTAAGTACACGCTGAGAAACACAAACCAGTGTGAGAAACATACAGTTTAAGGTGGTTTAAGGTGAAAGTTACGATGTGCATGCCAACATCAGTCGATGGTTTTGATGAGAACTGGGCATTTCAGCTGAGCCAGTCACAGTCTGTCTGAGTCCACTCACAGAAGTCAGTTGGTGATTATAAGACTTAACCATGCTATTACAAACAGGAAGTGATAGCGTTGTTAGAGGCAGGGCAGGAAGACAGACAAAGGAAGTAAGCATAGGCAAGCAGCATGGGAGCCCCCAAAGACGCCTTCAAGGTCTCTACCTGATGTCGGGCATGTGAGTTCCGTCGTCCGCGGCTAGAAAGAGGTGTTGCAAGAGCCAGAGAGAGAGAGGGAGAGAGGAAGAGAGAGAGAGAGAGAGAGAGACAGAGAGAGAGAGAGAGAGAGAGAGAGAGAGGGAGAGAGAGAGATAGAGAGAGAGACACTGTGATTTCATATGACACGTATCGAGTGAAACAGGAGGCGGAGCTCAGGTGACTGAAACAGGAAGTAGTAAGTAAGGGTGTGGAGATTGGGGGCGGAGACATTTACCTTCAACTCAGACGACCCGGGTTCAATTCCCAGCTCAAACCAAGACCAAAGCGCCACACCAACCTTAATACCATTATTAAATAGTTGATGTTAGAAGGCGGCTCAGTTGTAGCTTTGAGTTAATTGGCCTGATTGAAGCTCGTCTCTGATTGGTGTTCGTCTCTCCAGGTAGCTATCGATTTCACCGCCTCCAACGGAGATCCTCGCAACAGCTGCTCCCTGCACTACATCCACCCCTACCAGCCCAACGAGTACCTGAAGGCCCTGGTCGCCGTTGGAGAGATCTGCCAGGACTACGACAGGTCGGCCTCCACCAATCCACATCATAGCGTCGTTAACGGGCCAGCCAATGGGGCGCTTACACTCGTTAAGAAAAGCCCTTGCAATTCTGTCCATCTCGACGAGTCATTTAGTATCTTATTCCATGTTACAATCAGTTTTCTGCTGTTGGCGTGAATTCCTCCTTTCTAGAAACAAACGTCGACCTCTTGAAACGAGGCAGATCGCTGCAAATGAGATTTTCAGAGTAAATGTCTCAATAATAAATGTCTTGTTATGATGGATATTTTTGCAGTGTAGAATAACTTTATTAATAGTGAGATGTTTTAAAGTGACAGTAAGTAACATCTAGTGTTGAAATTATGGTATATTTTAATGGAAAGTATGGAACCTAAATTATTGGTTGATAAAATGACAGTTGGATTTTCCCAAATGGATTTATTTTGGACTTTTGAATTTCAGTTGGTGATTTTTCTTCAATGGTTTAATTCACAGAGGGGAAAAAGGTTCTTTATTTAGACGGGCAAATGACTCAGCTTCTGATTGGCTTACATACTGCTCTTAGATGCTTCGGCCATCCAGGCCTTCAGGAGAGAACGTGTTTTTAGAGATCACACAGATCTATTTGATGAGACGGATGAATGCTGCTGAGACGTTTCACACTGCCAAGAGCACTGCTGTTAGATTGGAGCAATACTCTGGAGCTTCAGTTTAGCCTCCACAAGACGTTTCTACAGTAGATCTCCAACATGAACATCAGAATGTACCTTCAGCAACTGGTGTGTCTGTAAATGCATCTCTGGTGGGGGCTTGAGTCCCTGATGCGCCTGGAGCAGCATCGCTGTCAAGTGGAGCGTCTGACTGTCACCTCTCCAATATTAGTTGTTGAATTCTTAGGTCTACTTGGGAGACCGCCACCTCCTCCTGTCCTCCTCTCCTCCTCCTGTCCTCCTCCGGTTGTCATCGTGGATCGCTTGGCTTGGGCAATGCGTTTTTTTTGCTTCCATTTTCATATCGAAGCATTTTCTTTTAATTTCAGTTACCGTGCTCCCTCTGCTGACGCGGCATTTACAGCATCACTAATGTTTTGCCATTGCTGGGTTTTTGATTTCCCGGTAACGCCAATACTGACGCTCTGGACAATCACGTCTACTTTGTGTAAGTTTATTTAACAGTACATCGATTTCACTACTGCTGAAGTTCTTCTTCTTCTTCCAGCCTTTTTTTGGTGGCATCTCTCCAATTCTCTCCCATGTAGCAGAGTATTTGCACACGGCACAACACCTGCCCTTATATAGTGTTTAGGGGGCGTTTCCTATGCTAATAACAAACAATCGGCCACGCCTCCAACGTATGATCCAGTGGGATTCATCATTCAGCACACCCGGGTAAGAGCAGATTTGGGTGGTTCAGAACGTTTGGTGCATCTGGAGTTGACTTCTCTTATTTTTAAGAGACATTTAAGAGAACGTTGCTGCATGAGGCCCACTGTCCGTTCTCATGTTTGCATCGACTGCCATGTGCTGCAGTCTGCATTAGTTTAAGCTAATTGCTAAATACAGTAAATACAGTGAATATAGTGAATATAGTAAATATAGTGAATACAGTAAATATAGTGAATATAGTGAATATACTGAATATAGTGAATACAGTAAATATAGTGAATATAGTGAATACAGTGAATATAGTGAATATAGTGAATACAGTGAATACAGTAAATATAGTGAATACAGTGAATATAGTGAATACAGTGAATACAGTAAATATAGTGAATACAGTGAATATAGTGAATACAGTGAATACAGTAAATATAGTGAATATAGTGAATACAGTAAATATAGTGAATATAGTGAATATAGTGAATACAGTAAATATAGTGAATACAGTGAATATAGTGAATACAGTGAATATAGTGAATACAGTGAATATAGTGAATATAGTGAATATAGTGAATACAGTGAATACAGTAAATATAGTGAATACAGTGAATACAGTAAATACAGTGAATACAGTAAATATAGTGAATACAGTAAATACAGTGAATACAGTAAATATAGTGAATACAGTAAATACAGTGAATACAGTAAATATAGTGAATACAGTAAATACAGTGAATACAGTAAATATAGTGAATACAGTGAATACAGTAAATATAGTGAATACAGTAAATATAGTGAATACAGTGAATACAGTAAATATAGTGAATACAGTGAATACAGTAAATACAGTGAAT
>CABFOQ010028732.1:10004-20425 GCA_900660455.1 Gephyroberyx darwinii | reverse complement strand
CTGGCTAGCAGTAGTAGTACTACTTCTACTACTACTACTACTAGGAGTAGTAGTAGTAGTAGAAGTAGTAGTAGCAGTAGTAGCAGCAGCAGTAGTAGTAGTAGTAGTAGCAGCAGCAGCAGTAGTAGTAGTAGTAGTAGTAGCAGCAGCAGTAGTAGTAGCTGTAGTAGTAGTAGTAGTAGCAGCAGCAGCAGTAGTAGTAGTAGTAGTAGTAGCAGCAGCAGTAGTAGTAGCTGTAGTTGTGTCAGAGACAAAGAAAAGTCCCTGCTGGCTCAATTAAGACTTCCTCAGAAGGACAAAAACAAAACGTAAGTAACACTGTTTTAATATTGCTGTAAGTAACAGTAATGTTATGAAAGCAGTACAAATTTAGATATAAATCAGGCGTGAAAGTCCACTCAACAGTTGAGCGACTGCAGTACACCATCAAACTAAAGCCAAAACAACAACAGATAATGCTGGCTGATAAGGGCCTGCTTGGCTAAAATTCAGAAATTGTACTGGACTCCATCAAACAAAAACATACTCTTACAGGATAGTGTGAGCAATTACTACATGAAAAAAGTGTATGCAGCTGTCCCCGGTATGCACCAGATTCTGCTCTTGATTTATCACTGACTCAGAGTCTGTCTGCAGCCTTCTTAAAACTGGGACATAGAATTGTTATGGGTTTGAGGTTTGTTTATCCCTCGGCCTTCATGTCATCCTACTGTAGCCAAAACTTTGAAAGACACAGTTCATATTCTTAGTACCAGAAGCACCGCACAATGTGAAACCAGATAAGAAACAGCGAGACAAAAGGTCAAGTGTCAGACAAAAGTAATCTGAGACTTATACTCCTGTCGGGCACCTTTGTCTCTGCTGACCATGCCATAGCACATGTCCAGCATTCATGTGCCCTCTTTTCCCTTCTTTTCTCTATAAGGCTCTTTCCAGGAAAAGAAAAGCCATTGCTTTTTTAACTAACCTCTAGAGGGACAAAGAAAAAGATGCATGCACATGTTTGGTAACACCCATCAAAATAAAAGCCTGTTAGAGTGTGTCTAAATGTCTGTCCGTATAAGTCTGTATAATGTCAGTAAGAATGTCAACTACCCTTAGGTGCATTAGCTTTCACCTGGCTATGGTAAGCTGTGTTTGCACTATTATATTAAAAATATTTACCATCTGTGAGGTAGATGAGAATACAATGAATATACCTTTTAATACCTGCCTGTTCAGTTTTACTTCAGTTGCTGAGATCCCTATTTTGTTCCTGTTGTTTAAACTTTAAGGAGTTTATTTAACTGGGGTGATTGTTGCCATGATTCTCCACATAATTATAAACCCACAGCACATTGTCATAAAGTCTTCTTTACAGATAAAAAACTTCAGTATTATAGATTCTAAAATCTCATTTGGCCTTTAATTATAAAAATGCTTGTTTTTTGCCACAACACAAATACAAACATTAGTTCAATGTCCTCAGCCCCCAATTACCACCATTGACAAGACAGCTTAATTGTTATCAGGGACCCTAGTGCACACAGTCTGTCTGGTAGAAGTGACATTCGACAAAAAAGGATCCTTTTGGAAATATCCAAGGGCATGTTGGGATTGTGACTCGAAAGGTTAATAGAGAAATGTTGTTCAGAGACATTCTCTGGCAACTGGGACCAGATGAAACTATGATGAGTAAGCTCTGTTATTGTCTGCCCATACCACATTGGGAAAACTGTGTGGCTGATTCATTAAAGAGATAGAATTGATTTATCTGATCCAAAACTAGTCATAACAAAATCTTAAGACTAAATATTCTTGTTCACAGCAAGATGTTGGTAGTTTTCACACAGAAAATCTGTCATCATTCATCCTTGATCATTTGACTTTTTTCATTTTTCTTGCTGGTTTTGTGGTGGTATATACTTAGTTCTTTTAAATGTGAATTTATATCAGACTGTGCAGGTAATACAACCACAAGAATGCATTCAAATTTGGTCATGACTACTTCAGCAGTGTCTCCTCTCTCAGAGGGCTGTCACACCATCAAACAGCCAGACAGATGAAACAGCCTTGTCCCACTCACAGGTAATGGAAATTCCAGGATCTGTGTACCTGATGAAATCACTCTTCAGACCCTGTCCAACAGTACCGCTTTCATCAGGCTGATTATGGAAAAGCCTAACCCACTGTGAGACAGCTCTTTGATGTCAGCCCACATTGAGACTGCATCCCTGAACTCATTTGTTTTCTTGTTCTGTTATTCTCCTTTCATTCCTGTGGAGACATCCCATAGACACAGAGTAAACTATATGGTACAACACATCCTAATTTTGTAGCTTCAACTGTTAACAAAAGTAATAAATGTAAATCACTGTATTTTTGAACCATTCATTTGTTGATGCAGTATGCTGCAGGGAAGGAGAGAAACGGAGAAACATATGTGCCCATTCTTCCCATCAAATCCTTTCTCATCATTCCAAATTCACGATCATTTTATCTAACATATGGAAGTTTGGCCTGTCACGTTAGGTCACATGACCGCCTTAAATCTTGCATTTAGTGCAGATTGCTATCTATGTGTATTTGTTTTTCAAAAGTGCATGATAGTGGACTGGCTTAGGAAGGCTTAGGAGTTCTAAAATGAGAGTGAATACATAAAAAAGACGCATTTTTGTGCTAAGTTGGTGTTTCTAGTTAGCACGTACGTATAGTACAATGTCCTTGCAATACTGTGTGTTCAAATGGTTTGCATGACATCTCTTCTCTGTCCCATCTAACTTGTCACTTTTCACAGTAAGGATAGATACTGTATAACATATCATTTTTGAAAACAAACTGATGGACATCGGACATCATTTGTTTTCAAGTGTTATTGTCAGAAAGGTTGTTACTGATATCACAATCTAATCATTTATAAGGGCTTTCCACTGAATATTTCATAAGACATTTACTGTCTTGCCATAGAAAACCTAAAGAGATTATAAGAGGTTGTCCGGTTTCAATTTATTTCACTGATACAAGACGATGTTCCTTTGACTATATGGAGCCCACTAATTACATTCTGTGTAACTCCTATAACCAGGAAACATTACAATATATTTATTGATCTCTACCTCATACCCGAGCCAATATACAAATGTAGCATCAAACCTTGTGTGTCACCTACTGCACCCCAAAGCAGTTACCAAGAATTAGAAACAAACAGGTGAAAGCACAGTTAGTTTCATAGAGCCAAATAGGTTGCAGCTTATAATGAATTACGAGCTTGTTGAAATGATTTAATGGTGTTTTAACAGGTTTCAAAGGCTCAATGGTCGTAAATGACCCAGAAATGGAGTCAACCCATAAATTTCTTTCAATTCAAGTAAAAAACAACCTAATTGCAGTTACATGGTAAATTTGAAACCAGCCAATCAGAAATGGGCTGTTCTTTTTACAGGTGATGCAAATTTCATTTTTTTCCCATGACCCATATCAATGCCAATACATTTTGAAACCACTTCCTCCAGAAAAATATGGAGAAACATTTGAGTCTTAATCCCTTAAACTACACTTGGGCCCCAATCCAGACTTTGAATGCATTATATTGACAATGTAACAGAAAACAAGGCTTTGGTACAACATTAAGTGAATCACACACTTTATTCTTTGTAAATGTTCCGCAATGCCAGTCATCCCTCTCTGTGGTTGGGAGTAGGGCATCTACTGTAGATGACACACATGCATGTCTGAAAAATGAGGACGGCCACATGAACACAGTTTGATAGCAGAAAAGCCAAAGGCCCAGAGAAGGCATCCATTAAACATTTCCTCACAATTGTTGAACTGATTAACGTGGATGTGATCTCCTTTCAGCACCCATGGAGTTTAATTCTAATGTTTGGTTTCCACAGATGCCCAGATGACTGGTTTCCAAGACAACCCTTATTTACCTTTATACCTCAGAAGAGGCCCCACCTTTTATGGTATTAGGGAGGTTTGCCTTTGAGTGTCAAGAGCACTCTTGTGTTCCCATATATCGATTTGCACATTGAGTAGAAATGCTTTTCAATGAGGAGCCGTGATCCACCACATTACTTCTCATGCACTTGTCCTTGGAGGCATGATCTTGAACTAAGCCACAATATTTTCTTCATCGTTTCTGAAAGTGAAGATATGAGGATATGAGTGTCTGTTTTTTTTTCTTTTCAAACAAACATTACATGGAACACAAATGCAACACCATTGGTTATATGTTTTATAAGTAGTCGTGTTAGTAAATTCTCTACTTTCATGATTCATCCCAATCAGCAGAGACTGCAGTTCCTGACAGCCCCAACCTTTGATTTTCTCTCTGGAATGAAGAGAAGATCCTGGGTAGCACTGAGACATCTAAAACCATGAGGGAGGAGAGAGAAAAACAGAGAAAGGTGAAATGTCACAATTACAACAATATCATATTAGATTGTAAGAATATTTAAAGCCAGCAGATTACGCCATTTGTATGTATATCCATACAAATGTTTTCCATTTAACTTAACGTATTACGTACTTTTCAACAAGAGTGATTAACAAAATCTCTGCTGTTCTGCATTCACAGCTCTGTGTTTTTGGGTATGTCAAAGCTACATGTTTCACAGAGTTCTGTTGAACTTCAAAGCCAGCTGGACATACGCCCACCCTAACCCCACACACATGAAGGAGGTGCTTGTGCTTATCTGTTAAAAGCCCTCTCTATGACTGGAAGGGCTCAGGTCTTTCATCAGTGTCATCTGTGGAGTTACTTGGTAAGAAACCGAGAAGGACAAAGCCAAACTTCTGTATTAGTCAAGTCAAGTCATGTCATACTACTATATAGCACATTTCATACACAGGGAAGTTCAATGTGCTTCACACATAAAAATAAACATAAGTAAAACAGGTAAGGAACAATAAATATAAACACTTATTTTACATACATACATATACACTATGCATTTAATATTATTATACATCCATACATCCTCAGCAAGCACATTCATCAAAAGAAGCTTGAACAAAGGGATGTTTTTCACCTACTCATAAAACAGACAAGAGTTGGGACACATTTCAGTGTACAGAAGAGTGTTCCAGCGAATAAAAGGCGCCTCACCAGATTTAAACTGCACCCTGGGAACAACAAGAGAGAGATTCGAAACAGATTATTAGTATTGAATGAATAGTATTAATATTAGTGTGATTCTGTTCAGCGTGTGTCCTCTAGAGCCGGGGGTCCTATTTTCTTCTAAAATGTGCAGAATTTTTATCCACATCAGGGCGCAATCTTTTTTCCAGTCATGTGCTCAAAGTCATTGGATCTCATTGAGAAAACGATTTTTAAATTCTTCGTACACTTTTTGTATTTATGTGCAAATGAAAAAAGCGGACCTGTGATTCATAAAACGTGGAAAACTTTGATTTGTGCATACCCCAGGTGTATCACTGGATGCACATTCCTGTTCAAGACAATTTGCATAGTTAAACGCCTTATTCAACACTATGCAGACTTTAGGGTTGTGTGCACGTAAACCATGGGAGGGAAACAGTACGAAAGTTTTGTGCTCATGCGTGCATGAGAAAAAAAAACATAATTGTCAAAAGCATAAGCAGCGGAGTCACAGGAACTGATAAAAGTAAATAAATTGCTGTCAATGCTGTTTTAGCAGAAAAGGTAAAGGTAAAGAGGTAAACAAAGATAAAGACATGGTTCTACCTCTTTACTTCTATCTACTTCTCTGTTTCTTTCTCTATATACATTTTTTCTGATGCACACATAAGAATTCTGTGGCTCTCATCTCAACTTCCTGCCGCCATTAAAATGACTAGTATGCCAGGTACACTACATCCCATCCCCCAGGTGTGATCCCTGATACATTTAGCGTGGTGAAAATGACCCAAATACACTGCAGATCACTATGCTGTCTGCATCAGGGATCAGCAATCAGGGATTCAGATGGAGCCTCACATACATATTCAGCTACGAATTAGGTTGTAGGCCCAGGACTCGATAACTTCGGAGAGCTGCTGAGCCGTGTGGTTGATGTGTTGCTGTAAGGTTAGACATCAGCAGTCAGCAGCCACCTGGCACCTAGCTGTGTCTGGCCTGTGTTACTGCACTGATAAGTACAATATAAATACCCAGGGCCATCTCTCCCTTCCTCTAGGTAATTACAATGTCAAGAGTAATAGCTCATGTTTAGTGTGTTTTGACATTAACTTACTGGTCTATTTAGGAAGTATCATTTTATTTTTACTTTTTTGCTTTATTTTTTTTGCTACATTCTCAAATCAGTTTCAGGGACCTCACTGGTGTGAGTGTGAGAGTGTTTTTGTGCAATTCATAAAAATCCCTCCCATCGGTCACATATCCATTCTTTGGCTGGTCAATTCTGTTTTGGCAGCTATAATTTCCTCTTTCTTGATCAAATAGTTGTAATTTGCTCTTTCTTGATCAAATAGTTTCTCAGAGGATTTGGCTACGGTGCTTTATGAAAAGGATTTATGAGAATATTGGCAAAACAGAAACTTACAAGAAAATCAAAGTGTTGTGTTTTTGTTGCGCTGATGAAAATTGCATGGCATCACTTCTCACAGCTAATCCACAAAACAAGCTCACAAGGCTCACTGAGCTCACAAAACCAGTTTGTCCTACTTTGCCATATGTAATGCTTCTATTAATCTGAAATACATGGTTAGAATTGCAGATATCACAACAGTGTTTGAATCACCAAAGACTCCATATGGAATACCAGGTAAGTGACTGCACAAGTACCTGATAGTTGAATTGAATCGGTAATAATCGCTGTTTGGTGTCAACTGAGAACAATTCCTGACTTATTGTTAGCAAGCATGCTGTATCTTCTGTATGGACAAGGAGCAGTAACCCAATCCTCCCTCCCAATCCACCCAGGAGGAGCTGGGTCTCAAATCTAGTGGGCTCCATTATAGTACCCAGGGTTAGAGAGAAAGAGATGGGAGGAAAGTGCACATGGGTAATCACTCCCAAACACACAATACACGCTTCAGAGGTATTCCCATTGCTCCTTAAGAGCTTTCAGCCTGCTGTCCAGTGGCCTGTATGAATGAGCTCTTCCGATCTGTCATTTCTAAATACTATTCAGCATGTTGTTGTTAATCGCGGTCAGCCCATCTGTGGAAGGCAGAGTGTATAAGATCACATTGTAAAAATGGCTGTCCCCTCTCCTTTTCTGTGCTCATGCTTATGCAGTTTGAATGAAGAAAAAGATTCCTGCAAGCCCAAGAGAAAACCTTAAGTCCATTAACATCCAAATAAATCACCAAATGAGTTACTCCCATCTGTATGCAAGCCCTTGCCCGCCCCTAGCCCTTGCTGAGGAGTGTGAAGTAGAAGTGCAATTTCACAGACTGTGAAGTTGAAGTAATGGAGAAAGGAGAGATAGAAAAAATAAATTGCTATTATTTGGAGGCCTTAGCTCTGGCGTTACAAACAAAATAAAATATGTTGAATTGCAAAAGGTGACTGCAGCAGTTAATGTTGTCAGTTGTGAGCCCCGGACCCGACGAGGTTGAGAATTGGTGTGATTTCAAGCACGAGGCAAAGAAGCGCAATACTGCACACAGCGCTATAGCAGACGACTCCTGGCTAAATATGGTTGAGTTTAGGCACATAAGGCTCAGTTCGGCACTTCTCTTCTCTTCTTCATATTGTTGCATCTTCATTGTTGCATTATATCAAAGATATTTCAAGCTCTTTCTGAGATTTGGCTGTGAATGACTCTTGTATACACGTATTGAATGTATATGTGCGTAGATGTGTGTATGAACTGTTAACTGTTAACTAGAAGGCATTCACAGGACAGAAACCTCTGTCTCCAAGGATTTGAAATCAAGTCTCTGTCTCTGTTAGTTTCATAATCATGGTGAATCAATTGTTCCTTGGCCTGAAGCCTATTGGTCCATAAAATATCATGGAAATCGGTTCACATGTTTTTAAGATATCCTGCTGACAGACAGACAAAGAAACTAACATATACCTCAGATGCTTGAACTTAGATGCTTGCAACATAATATTTCAGTAACCACTGCAGTTAAGCACTGCAGCATAATTAGAAATTTGCCGCATCCTCTTTGTTTTGATCCGATTTCAGCCTCCACTGTAGTGTGTGTTTCAGATGAAGGAATAGTGTGACCCACAAAAATACTGCAACACGATCCATTCCCATTGTATGTGAAACCAAACTTTCCCATTAAGTGATAAGCAAGGGAACTACAGCAATTGTTCTGGAGCAAGATCTTTTGAGTTTCGCCTGGGGCAGAATCCATTCACTTTTATGGGGAGGAAGATAATTCTGTGAGTTTCAGAACCACCCATGTCTTCACGGGTTTTTCTGTAACCGATACACCAAGCACACCCATGAAATCCTCTGTTAGGCATGATAAGAGAACGTCTATGTGTTGTTGGAGGAGATAACTGAGCCAAGATGCTTAGCTGTCAAATACTTACAGCCGTCATTCCTTCTCTTATGGGTATGGGCTCATAGCTAGGATTATTTAGTATTGTGCATTTTGCTGAAATCACCGTTTTTGCATTCACAGAGCAGCCTTATCCCACACAGACCGTCTTTCCTCCTTGAACTTACATGAGTTAAAAATTATTTGTAGTTTAGGAGTGAATCCTGGATGCACGATGAGGCATGTATGAGCTGAAGTATAATAACAGCCCATTTTGTATATACTTCCACGGAGATGATAAAATAATAATCAACAAATAATGTAATGCATTTATGTGTGATAACAGTAACATTTAATATATATTTTAATTTTAAATATAATAAATTATTACATAATTGACTGGCTATTAGTGTAATTTATGGACTGGGTAACCATTTTTCAATTAATGTGAAAGTCCAACCCAAAGTCAAATACCAACCCACATAGTAATGATAGACTTAAGTCATTGCAGGCTCAACTGTCTCAGCTTGTAGGCTCACTATCAGTTCTAAAAGTTACTGACTGAAAGGAACGAGAAAGCTGTTAAACAAAATGGGTGTAATTTAGTTCTCTTTGGTGGATTATCATTTTGGATTGAGGAGGATGTTGAGATTGATGGTGATGAATTTTCAAGAATTACCTGTTGTGATGTTATGAGTAAAGTATATTTTTTTCAACGATTTCTCTGACTTTACACTCTGGAAGTGTAATAATTATACCAAAGTGTCTGGTGGGCCCCGGGCCAGGACCTCATCTTCCCATATGTTGCCACTGTGCCAACAGGGATATCCCATTTGGCAGAGTAGCTAGCGGGCCCTTCCAGGGTTGCTACACTATCCCTACTGAAGGAGAGCGTGTCCCACACTCAGCCGTGGCCTTGTTTAGCACAGGTATTTTGCGAAAACACGCTTTGACAATGGCCTTAATCACACCATCCTACTGCTCCAGTTGGCTTCAGCTACATTCCTACTAACCAATGTAGCATCTGGTGGGGATAAGGCAAAAACACATGACTTCATGCTCCCCACAGCAATGACACTATTACACCAACAAAATTAATTAAAATCAAAATGATTTTACAAATATATATATATATTTTACTGATGTAAAATTTCCACTTCTAAAGACAGTCGTATTCTTTTAGATCAAATAAAAGCAATAAGGAAAATCATAATATAAAATGTAGTCCTAAAAAAAGAACCAAGATATTATTTGTTTAATGTTCATGACATCCTGCAATAGCAGTTTTACTTATGAGTCTTATGCCGTAGTACCAATTTATCTCCTGCTACTGCAGTATTGCACATACATAGGTATTAGCCATCAGGTATATTTTTCCTCTTGGCTCACGCAGTAACATTTTCACACTACAGCAGACACACATCTGTTACCGCAGACAAAACATTCAGTGGGCTTTTCAGTAACAGAGCAACATTCCTGACATTCCCAAACATTCTCATATCAACGGTTGAGGACAGAAATTTCCTAAATGGGATCAGAGGTGAGGGGCTCCAGTGCTGTATTTACTTTTCAGCATAGTAGTCATCCAAACATTAATAATCTTCGGGGTCTCAATAACCGCATGAGATACTATATTCCATCCTAAGGAGTAAGAAACACTCTCTTAACATCTCAAGAAATTCAATACAACATCAACAAGGTGCATTTCTTGTCACTTGTGTTGAAATTGGTCCCCCTCTCTCTCTCTCTCTCTCTCTCTCTCTCTCTCTCTCTCTCTCTCTCTCTCTCTCTCTCTCTCTCTCTCACTCACACACACACACACACACACACACACACACACACACATGCTCTGTTGACATAAAGCATAAGCATCAGGGTAATTCTTACCACACCATCATATAACACATTTCTATTCAAATAAGCCATAGAATACAGAGAGATGATAATGAAGTTGGTAGCTGTTTCTTGTACACACACACACACACACACACACACACACACACACACAC
>CABFOQ010028726.1:8015-18720 GCA_900660455.1 Gephyroberyx darwinii | reverse complement strand
TCCCCCTGTCTCCAAACATTTCCTCTCCTCCCTTTCCCTCTTCAGCTCCCCTCACTTTTTATGTGCTGTTTCTACTTTTCGGCCCTGCCTATTTTCTCTCCCACCAGCCCAATTTTCAGTCCCTCCTTTCCTCTAACCTATCAGTCACCTCCTCCTGCTCCACTTATTTCATTCCATCCTTCCCTTTCACCTCCTTCAATTTTCCAAAACATCCAACCTCCCTGACCAATGTTGCTCTTTTGCTCTTTCCTCTCCTCCTCTCTCTCTCTCTCTCTCTCTCTCTGTGTGTGTGTGTGTGTGTGTGTGTGTGTGTGTGTGTGCGTGTGCGCGCGTGCGTGCGTGTCGTCACACAAAGTCTTCATAAGTACACCACGATTACCAGAAATTGACTTGCGCGGATTTTTTTTGCCAAAGTGTGTGTGTGTGTGAGCGTGTGTGGTGTGTGTGAGACATAGCTGATCTTTTGTCCCATGTTATCCCAGGCCAATTTCCAGTAATCCTCCACTCAATGGGAGCATTGGAAGGAACTGTATAGGGCCTGATGGCCAAAGCTGTGACCCATTCACTTACAATAGCCTCCCCCCCTCCTTAAGACCGCCATGAGAGAGAGGGATTGTGGATTGAACAAATGTTGTAGGCTTGGTGGATGGAATCCTTTCACCAGCTGGAGAAATCTGGGGCCACATGTAGAAAGCTTTGTGCAGATTCAGGCGTAGGAAGCTACGTAGGTGCAATGCTGGAAACGTGTATGGACGTTTTCTTTATCACATTTGTAATATCTAATAATATATTTTATTCTATTAATATACTTTATTCTTATTAATATATTTGATTATATTATGTTAATATACTTTGTCTTATTAATATATTTGATTATATTCATATATTTCATTCTTAATATATTTTATTCTTATTCATATATTTTATTCTGTTCATTCGGCTGTATGTGCTACATGTACTGTATGGCTGGAATGACAAACTCAAACTTGAAACTTGAAACTTGAACCTGACAAAACAATGCACACCTGTTTTTTGTTATTAATAATGAGGATGATAATGATGATAATGAGAAAATCAGTGTGGTATTGTGCGTACGTGAACACGCTTCATTTCCACTCCTGCAATTAGCCTACGTGGTCGTAGAGACACCGCCAATTACCTTATTTTGCATATAAATGTCAGCCTTCAGCTCTGTTATTCTCGAGGTGAAATGGCAAAATGAATAAAGAAAACAAATTGAAGGTTACGGTCGGTGCTATTGAGCAGAGGAGAAGTAATTTATTTGGGGGCCTTGGTACTGGCAATCGCAAACATGAGAAAGGACGCAGAGTGGCAGAAAGTCACCGCTGCTGTTAATGCAGTGGAATGGAATTGGGCACCTTGAAAAGGAAGTGGTTCGATGGTGGGGGGTCCGTCGGGTCTGTCCACATGGTGGACCGGTCCAGTCCTAGCATTAACACAGGGCTTCGGTTCAGTCAGTTGATAATGTTCCCATGGAAGTGCGGGAGCTTTGGGCTGTGTTTGGTGACAAAAGTGCAACTTTAAAAGAGATTCTTAAAGCAATGCAATTTCGAAATGTCAACAGTTGTCATCCTTTTACAAATGAACAGCCACGCTGCTCACTTAACCTACCGAGCTCTTACAAATTGGACATCGACGAAAGGTGCAGTTCAGCTGGTGGTGGTGGCTGCTGGGGAGGCTTGGGGGGTCACGGCAGGTCATCTGTTCTGAATTCTTCGGGAAGAAGTACTTCATTTTTAATGGCCATTTTGTGCAGCACAGGACACGCTCTAATAATATGGCTGACCAGTCTTGCCCCACAGACAGAGCCATCTCCTCTTTAGTAAGCCAACGGTGCACTCCGCCGCAGAGCAAGCTCCACTGTGGGCTATGTTGTAGTGTGTCTGCTGTGTGCTCGGGGGGATTTAGGAAGTGAGTGAGCAGCCATTGCTTTAGTGGGTAGCCATTGTCTTGCTTTAAGTCTCTTCCCCACTCTGCTTTGAGAAAGACTGAATGAATCGTGGCTAGAAACAGACCACTGGACAGCAACACTGCTCAGAGCCATTTGTGCTTCAGATTTTATTGAAGTGAAAGTGTTTTTGATTGACAAAAACAAATTCCATCTGGGAAACTGGACAAATTGCGCTGTGATGTTGGCCTGGCACCTGCAGTGCGAGGCAAACTGATGTACTTCATACCTCTGCCAGGTCTCTTTGAAATGTCCCAGTCGCCAAAAAACCTGAAACCGGTAGGGCGTGATTTCTCTGCGTCGGATGTGCCAACACATGACCCAGTTCAGCACAGAGCAAAGAATTGCTCTCAGAAATCTACAGCGACTCATCGGCCGCTCATCAACACGATCCCTAAGTACACCTTCATGCCGATGTCTTCCATTAACCACGTCTTCGGATGATACCAACGCGGCCATTATCGTGCGTCATTACGCACTGCCTTTCCGCACCTCTATCTACTAAGAGTGATTTCAGTCAGACCGATTACACAGCTGTAATTCATGCCAATAAAACGGGCACGATCGTGGTCCGTAATTATTTCAAATATAGCTGAAGTATAGAGGACAGGATGAACCCTTCGAGACAAACGGCTTTGACGTTAAGTATTACACATGAGGCACGCTGAGACAGACGTTACCAGTCATCTCGACCATGTTCTCATTTTTCCAACATTATATCAAGGTATCACAATTAATTTGACAACGGTATATCCATGTTTTAAATGCTTTTGCATTCAATTTACAAGAAGCATTAAGGACGCTGTTTACCCCTCAGTAAAACCTCCATGTAGATAAAAAAAAAATAAAAAAGAAAGGTGTCTAGAAAGGATACCGAGCTACATTCAAATGCTTTGATAATCCAGCTGAGATGAATGGAAGCTGTTAAATCAGCTTCTGTTCCTTCAAGGGTAAATATTCTCTGGTATTGGTAAACGGGATTGGAGGCCTCCGGACACAATTGTCGGAATACTGGATGGAACGTCCTCACGAGTACAGTATTGCGAAAACGCGCGCGCGCGTGTGTGTGTGTGTGTGTGAGAGAGGTATTATGCTTCATCATCCACAGTTTAACCTCTGATATAAAAGGTGACTGGATCAATTGATTTGATGAGTTTATATGTGTCTATGTGTGTGTAATGACCACCGTTACGGTTTTGTGTTGCCCACACGTGACACAGGGCTCGTTTCCATGATAACGTCCTGCAGATGACGTGGCAGCGATAGAAGGTGAACTGAAGGAGATGATCAGGATGCATCAGGAAATGCCCTTTCTATCTGTTTTAACTCCAGTGGCTGCAGTGGAGGTCAGCTGTAACATGATTTGACTCACTGTTGCCTCTCTAAAGGGCTTTGATTGGTCTGCTAATGCCCACTGTACTATACATGACTGAGTGACTGATTATTTGGTTGGCTGACTGGATGCCTGATTTAGACTGGGGACACACTAGAGGATTATATGTGTTGTTCTTATCGTCCATGGATAAGGCTATACAGTGGAAATGGATAGAATGATTTGATGTGTTAATATATGTGTGTGTGTGTGTGTGTGCATCTACAATGACCAAAGTTAACCGTGTAATGTGAAGATGCGAGGAATAAAGGGCAGAAAGATGAGTCAGAAGGAGGGATGAGGGAGGATGGCACGCAGAGCTATATTCTGATATGTGTTTTTTCATGTTCCTCATTTATTTCCTTTGTGAAATTGGTCTCATACTGTACGGTATTCTAACTGGAAGAGAGAAAGGAAGCAGGGGAGGCATGCAGAGAAAAAGAAAACCCACATAGATTTCAATCCAGCCCCTGTCTCATCACCCCCTGTCTCATCACCCCCCTCGCCATGAAGCGCCATAAAAGATGATACAAAACGAATTGGAGACACTCATCGTAGCATCCTCAACGCACTTTCTGTTTGCAACATCTCGATCATCACTTGTGGAGTGGTGGGGGAAGGGGGGGGGGGTTTGCTCTCCAATGCACTTGAAAGGACATAATACTTTATCTGTCATATTTGCTTTTGTACGGGCGGTGAAAATCAGCGTGAGGGATTTGGACGGCGCAATAGAGCGTCACGCCTGTCAACAGCAATTGATTTCTCTCAAGTGTGTAGACCACACGGCTTGACTAGATCGGGTCGGGCATTCCCATTCAGAACAACTCGAATCTTGACTGGCTGCTATTGTAGAGACCCAATGATCTTTGACAAAAAAACAACTACCTCTAACTTCAGGGTACGTAACAGTGGATACCATGTAACCGGCCTCCAGTCTTTTTGAGCTCTCCTATTCTGTACTCCAAACAGAAATAAAAATGTCGGAGGCATGTATTCTGCACTGTATTCTTTTGTTGTTGTCGATTTGCTGCAGCCTTGTTTGCCCTGGTTGGTTTATGTGCTTTGTTGGGGTCACCTTAGCCTGTAACCCCATCTGGCTCAGCTAAACGTCACGGAATAGCTCTAAAATCTCGAGAATCCAGTCTGCCAAGTGTTATTATATTGTCAACCTAGGGCGTAAGTTTCCGTCTATTTTGTTTTTTAGTGCCATAAATTGTTTTTATTTTATTTTGGAGGATGTCACCTTTTATCAAATAGTTTTTTTGGAACGAAACTCATAAACAGCTATTAGAAAACTGATCTTTGACAAATAAAATGTTAATGCAACCTAAAAATGAAGTCAAAATCGGAGACATACTATATGTGCTCCAACTCCTCAATTATATTAGTTTAACTTTGGGCTCTGTCTATTTGCGAGAGTAATTCACTCAGCCGAACACGCAGGCTGCGGTAACTCCGAGGTTTTGTGTTGCCCACACGTGACACAGGGCTCGTTTCCATGATAACGTCCTGCAGATGACGTGGCAGCGATAGAAGGTGAACTGAAGGAGATGATCAGGATGCATCAGGAAATGCCCTTTCTATCTGTTTTAACTCCAGTGGCTGCAGGTCAGCTGTAACATGATTTGACTCACTGTTGCCTCTCTAAAGGGCTTTGATTGGTCTGCTAATGCCCACTGTACTATACATGACTGAATGACTGACTGACTGACTAACTGATTATTTGGTTGGCTGACTGACTGCTGCATGACTGACTGGATGCCTGATTTAGACTGAGGACACACTTGAGGATTATCAAGCTAATTAACACAATATTTGGACATCCTGACAGTGGAATCACTGATCTGAGGTTTGGTTTACAGATTCAGTCTGAACCACACCGATCCACTCGCAGACTGATCTGAGACGCCCCGGTCATATCAGATAAGTTTGATATTTACGACTCGGCATCTAGACAGGTGTGTGGGGATCACAGATTCAATCCAAGAGCAGAGACGCCAATAACCAATGAGAGTACAAGAGAGAGTCCAAGCCAAGAGATGAAATAATAGGGACGATAACTTGGGAACTCCTGTCCTGCGATGAATCTAAGTGACTAGTCTAACTACCTTCTTCCTGATGAAGCCTTACTGCACGTTGCATTCATATGTATATTAATACGTAGTGATTCACGCTCGATCGGAGCGACTTCCCACAAGATTAGAGGTTGTGACTGTCAGCAGGATAATCACAGCATATTGGTAAGTGTGTGAGCAGATTTATGAATGAGAGAATGTGTGAAATCTGGGTGCGACGCAATGTGTTCTCAAAATCACTCAGGATTTTAAGTCTTCTGTGTCCCCAGTCTTACTAGCTGGCTGGCTGGCTGACTGACTGACTGGCTTCCTGATCATTTGGCTGATGACTGATTGACTGATAGAAAAACTAACCCCATGACTGACAGACTGACTGAATAACTGACTGGTGAAGTGATTATTTGGGTAACTTACTAACTGATTAACTAACCAACTAATCAATTGACAAATTGACTGACTGATTATTTGGATGTCTGGCTGGCTGATTAATTTACTGACTGACTGACTGAATGTGAAGCTGTCACTGAGTCTCTCCCCCTCCTCCCCATATGCCGCCCATAACCTCGGTGTACGGTTATCATTGCAGATGACTCAGTTCTGTCTTTTCTACACTCTCCCTCCCTCTCATCTTCTCCCCCTCTGTTTCATCTTCCATCACTCTGCTTGTATCATTTCTCTTCCTCTCTCTCGGTTTTCTCTCTGCTTTCCTCCGAGTACAATTTTTCTCTCAGTTCCTCTCTTATCTCCTCCTCTCGGTCTATGGATGACCTGCTAGCATTTTAAAAGCCAGCTCTCGGCTACAGGGGTGGCTTTGCGTCGCAAGAAATGAGAAAGCAACAGGGAGCCGTTGAAAAACAAAGAGGGGAGGAGATGACAGAGGAGAAAGAAAATAGAGGAGTAACTAGAGAGATGGAAATAATAAATGCGGGCTGAGAGAAAAAGATAGTAAGTGGAAGCGAGAGAATGGGGAAAATGGAGAGACATTTTAATCCACAGTTCTGCTACTGATACAGTCTGCAGCCTACAGAGTTATGACATTCATAGAGTGAGCAACAGAGAGTCAGGTGGATGAAACGGCATATCAGCAGACCAGTGCCACACACACACACACAAACACACACACACACACACAGTAGACGTGACTCACTTTAGTGCCCTCTGTGCTTAGTGGGGTAGAAAATGGTCGGAGGCTGTTTGCAGTGCTTATGTGCATATGTGTGTGTCTCTCTTGCTCTGTGTGTGTATGTGTGTGTCAGTGTATGCAAGGAGCAGTAACTGGTATTTGGGAGTCAGTTGAAGGTCTAACAGATTTGCTATTTAAATTGCTCTGTTTGCATATGAATTGCTGCTGACAAATGTTTTCAACTACTTTCTAGTCCACAGGATGCATTTTGACTTAATGAAGATATTATTATCATTATTGTTATTATTACTGTGGCCCACGGATCGGAAAGTTTTGATGCCCTGCGCGGGTGTCAGGCCCCCAGAGCCATGGCGCTCTGCTCACATAAGAGAACAGCGTCGTACCTATATAGGCTGCATACTGATTGTTTACCATACAATCTACTAATGAACAGTTAATAATAATAATAATAATAATAATAATAATAATAATAATAATAATAATAGAAATAACTTTATAACAGAATGCAAAGCCATAGCAAAAATAACATCAGTCATGACAAACTGAGTGTGTCATACGTATGTGTGGACATGCACTGTACAGGGCTCCAGACTGCGGTCTGCAGTCTGTCTTTTAAATGATTCATACAGAGGCATAATACGGTTTTGCCATTTTATTTAAAGTCAAAATCATAAATCATAACATTTGGTCGCGACGGCGTCTTCTCTCCCGCCTCATTCCCACACCGGAAAAAAAGACACACACACACACATTGTTACATCATTCCCAGTCTGCCGTTATGTAATTAGTCTCAATTGGCGGCAGCTGGTGTCTGATGAACCAACCTAACCAGCCTGATTCCCTCCCATCCAGCCAAGGGCTCACCCACAGCCTCTCCCATCTGCCACAGGTTTCTTTACATCTTATATATTGTTCAGTGGAAAAAGCAACTAGGTGAATCTCTTAGATGAAATAAATCAGCTTTTAAAAGGATAATTGTCTAAATAAAACAAAATGATTTAAAGTTTGACGGCGCAGCCTCTATTTCAACCCCCCCGCTTTCTGTTTGCCTGTCTTCCTGGGTTTCGAGTGGACGTCGGTGTCAAAGTCATAACGTCAGCGGGAAGGTCATTTCATGATCATGATATAATATTAAACATGTTCCCATGTTGCCAGGCCTTTCTCTAGCATTACTGTAGCGGAGGTGGCAACTGGAGGTGGTGCAGCTTCTTCCCTTACTCTTACAGGTGGCAGTTTTAAAGCCTCCTCAACACAACCGTTAAACGTTGCTTCTCGATCACCTGATAAACGTCCCTTGAAACGGAGATCTGCGAAACGTGCTACAGGTCCATCACCCTCTGTGTTTGGTCTTGAGTATACCCCGTGTCAAGACCGTCCCCCATTTACGTCTTCGTCTCCTTTGTCAGGGCAGCAGCATCATCGGTGCAGAGCGGCTTTGAGGCTGGTAGGGTTACGCGTGTCTCTGAAGCTGACAGTCGTTACCATTACTGCATAGGAACCCATGGGCGCAGTAGCTAGAATGCAGACAAGCAGCCTATATTCCCCATTGTGCTATGCTATCACATCCCTATTCTCTACATGTCATGATATCATATTAGCTTGTCTTTCACACTTCCCCCAGAAGTAATACTACTGTTTTCTGCCCTGGTGTGTGTGTGTGTGTGTGTGTTTGTGTGTGTGTGAGCACCGAAGGTAAGGAAAGCCAATGCATCATTACTGCCAGTATGATTGGCATATAGGACTGACAGCTCTCCTTTTGGGGCAGAATGAGACAAAAACCTGGTAGGAACACACACACACACACACACACACACACACACACACACACACACAAAGGAAGCAGAATTGCACAGCGAGCACTTTGTATCTCTGTGTGTGTTATACTCCTTTGTGCTGTGTTTTAGTGAATCCCTCGTCTCATTATACATGACTCATCAGTATGTGAGTGTGTGTTGCACTGAACAGGGAATGTACAGCAGAAACACATGTTGTACCTCTCTCTCGCTCTCTCTCTCTCTCCCTCCCTTTCTCTCTCTCTCTCTCTCTCTCTCTCTCTCTTTCATCTTCATGCCCTTCCAATTTTTTCTGTCTTTCTTTATCTGTTTGTCTCCAGGCAGTTTACTGGAGATTTAGTCTACAGGTCTCCCTAGTGTCTGCAGCCAAGCCTATGACCTAGTGTGTGTGTGTTTGTGTGTGTGTGTGTGTGAGAGAGAGAGATTTGTGTGCCCAGTTAGCTGTAGGAGCGAGGCCCACTGCTAAATAATTTAGCTCCTGTGTGTTTGATCCCTTACTAGAGAAGATTGAGGGATGGAGAGGGAGGCAGCGAAAGATAAATACATACTGGATACCCATTATGTATATATGATGGGTGTGTGCACGTATACATATGTGTGTATAAACATACGGTATACCCATTACATATACTCCATTTTCATCTTCATATCAAAATACAGGAAGGACATATTAAATGAAATTTTCATTGAGCATTTATTTCTTATGTTACTGGTGATAACTAATATTAATATTATAATCAATATAAATATTGATTTTTGTCAGCTTATTACCAGCCATCTGTTAATATCTAACCTGTAATATTACAACAGATGATTCAATACTGCTTTGAAAACATTGTTTTCTTTCCCATCATACCAATACCATATTTGAATTGAATCAAAAGAAATGAAAGAACCACTGAGAGGAAAGAAGGATGGAGAGAAGCGGAGAGTTGGGGATGTCTGGTATTGATATCAATGTTATGATGCCAAAAGGCAACAAAAAAGCTTCAAAAGTAGATTCTTATATATAGAGAATCTTTCTCCTAGTTTCTAGTTTCTTTTTAATTTTTTTTATTAAGGAAATCGGTTTTGAAAAAAGGATATTGAATGAAGCATGCTTTCATTCAACAAAGATAAAATAATTACATTTTAGAACTGTGAAATGAAGTATAGGAACTGGGATCCGCATCAGAAACTTAATACAAGCTATAGAAAACCTATGAGAGATGAAACTTGTCTTAAAAAAAAAAAGTTATATTCTCCTCATTATTTGCGAATCATTTCAAAAGTAGTGTCTTTACTTATTCTTATAATTACTTATAATGTTATTACTTTTCCTTTACCCTCCTGGCGATTGCATTCTCAAAAATCAGGATAACTCTCCTCAGGAAAGACGGTGTTGATGTGGAATGATAATGTTTTTGCTCAGTAAAATCAAAGTAGTGGGAATACTTTTTTTCCCCATGTCTCATCTGAGCTACATAGAAAACCGCCACTATTAATGAGAACAAATCAAGGGTTGGGGGTTCGATTTAGTCTTGAATGGTTCCAATTAAATGTTATATTATGAGAAGTTAATAACTAAAGTAATGGCATATTTTTACAGTTGGTAATGGTAATATTATAGCTGAAATTGAAATAGTAATTTGTTACATCACTCAATACTGCGAAAAAAAAATAAAAAACTAACATGCTACTTCCCAACCCTGTTTCCAGAAAGCCTCTTAAGTCTTGCATCTCCGTGCCTTTTGGTTTGGCAGAGAGCTGTTCACATCCTCAAATACTGATTTCAGCCCCCTGATATCATCGGAATGACATATTAAGTCGGTCTTGTGTTTTGTGGCTGATTTTCAATGTGGCAATAAAAAATGCATTACCTGTTGCAAACTGCAACAGCAAAAAAAAAAAAAAAGCAACAGGGCCCATCAATATTTCTGTATGTGTTAAACTTGGAAACATGCTGAGACGGTGGACAAACTTCTACAATGAAAAATGCATGCCAAACCTTTTTAAAGATTTAACGTGGTCTAATTCGCAGAGACATTTCACTGCTTAGATTAAAATGTGCTTCCCGTACAGATTTGTTGATGTATCATTTGATTAACGGAGGCTGAAAAACAGCAAGTGTTTCACTGCAATTTCAGTATTTCATCATTCGTTGGTTTTCCAGAGCACAGGTTTGCAGTATCCTGCTGTTATTAATACACACGCGCGCGCATGCACACACACACAGAAAGACACAAGGACAAGGCCAAACCCAATCATTTAGTTACCTCACCATATGACATTGTCATTATAATGATTTCTGCTTCAGAAAGCATGTAGAAGTACTGTGTGTGTGTGTGTGTGTGTGTGTGTGTGTGTGTGTGT
>CABFOQ010028719.1:15551-34280 GCA_900660455.1 Gephyroberyx darwinii | reverse complement strand
TGTCCCCCCCCCCCCCCTCTCTTTCTCTGTGTGTTTGGAAAAGTTGGAAACACCTGTAAATAGCAGGCTAAAGCAGAGGTGTGTATGTTGTCACAAACACATGAATATGGTTGCATGATTTACAGACTGTAAACATCCTGAATGAGAGAGTCATGAGAGAGATGGAGATGGAGAACATTGACTCATCTCCAGAAATACAGGATGTCTATGATTTATGGACTGTATTCTGAACGGGAGAGAGCTGAAACCTGAGACAGTCCTGCTGGATATGTGGAGTAGGAACTGGCAAGGCGAAGCAAACATCGGCCAAATATGAGTTAAAATATTTCAAATACTTAAAACCATATTTAGTGGGAAAGGGTGTCTGCAGGTCTTCAAATGTCTAAATATAAGGCCTTTAAAATGTCATAACTATAGTTTAAAAAAGGGAGAGATGATCTCGGGACGGAGAGGGGAGTAACATAATGTCATTCACTCTCACTGAAAGCAGCCCATATCTATGGTGTTGGAGTCCCATGAGCCAAGGGAAGTTGTGGTCTGAACACAATGTCCTATAGACTGATGTGAATACTGGTAAAAGACCACTTGTTTGGTTTACTGCAATAGTTTCATTGATTTTTCCTCTTATCATCACAACAATCTGTGAAATGCTGTGATTCATTCCTTTGATCATAAATAGTTGGGCGTGACAGTGATGCTCTGTCGGATGTTGAAACTGTCTTGAAGGAATGACTAAGCTGGCTTTGGAATTACTGGTTGGTCGATTATTTTGCACACATTTGAATGATGTTGCAACAGCCTTTCTGCCTCTGGCAGATTGTGAGCCGGTAGTTGTCATTATTGGATGGATGACTCACAGTACATCCCAGTAGGCTAGTCCAGGCAAGCAGGCAGCTGCTGGAGTCTACGCGTGTGGGAGTCCTACTGACCCAGAAGGCAATGTGAGGGAGAATGAAGAGGGAGACCACTTCCTACTTACCACAAATTCTCATTATTATTGTTACTGATTATTTTGATGGTGTTTCTGAAACACATTTCAGAAGCATACACATATTACAGAAAGAAAAAATTCAAAATGGATAAACAAAGGCCTGCAGGTGGAAATCCCCTGTTGTCTAGTGCACATACTCTGTCTGGTGTGGGGAGTTGTTCACACCATAGTCAAACACTTACATAGTATAGACTATAGGGTTTGACAGTAGGGCTAAATAGGGTTTTGCTTTTGGGAAAATGCAACTGAAACATGCTAACCTTTTGGAGTTCCGGATAGTTCTTTGGGCCGACCGTTCTTTGTGACTTTTACCATTGGTCATAAACACACACACACACACACACACACACAGTGTTGCATGCTGCTGATATCTAGCTGATAGATGATGATGACAGGTCTGTTGTGTACTTTTGGCTGTTACACAACCTCACCCTGACTGCTCTCTCATTATGACCGGTAATGTAGTAGGCACAAGTCCTAAGCTCCAGCAGTATGACCAGACTGCAGCTCGTTGGGGAAATGCTGGACAATCATAAATTTGAACAGTTTAGCATCCTCCTCATGTCTGTGATGTTACGACTCTGGTGTATTTCCACAGAAAACTGTCTGTACTGTGAAAAAGTACTGGGTTGCCAGATGGTTAATGTATAGTGTGTGTGATGTGTATATATGTATGTTTTCCAGATGTGCGTAACCTTTGAGACACTGAGTCTTCCAGTTAATGTACAGTAAATGCGTATAAAAGCATTCAACTTCTCTCTGGCCAGATGGTTACTATCTTTTACTGTGTCAATGGGGCACACAGACAAATTATTTTACAAATGTCCCTTGTACTACGATCTAGCAAGAGTGGATTTGATCTATGTCTAATTATATAGCTCTAAATTTAAACTTAGTGACTAATCGGCTGGTTAAAAAAATAACACAAACAGTGGCAGTTTGTGTCCAGCCTCTTCCTCAGCGGTAGCAGTATTGCCACACAGCATCAACCATTATCAATGATTTTTCAATTCAAAAAGTAGGTGCTCCAATCACAACCAACCCAACTTCCCCATCACTGACTCTCAGTATCTATCATGACTCTTTGGTAAAGGTGAGAAACCATGCGGTGTGGAGCGCCGGAAAACCACAGAGTGTTAGTGTGAGAAATGTCTGTCAATAAATAACTAAATCTTTCATCCTGTTGGCCTTTCTGTCTGTAATCCTTCCTTCCTTCCGTCCTTGCTTCCTTCCTTCCATAGCTGTGTATATATACCCCAAGTGTTCATATCTCTGATCGAGGGACCTTAGCCTGTCACACACACACAGTGACTAATGCAGAACCAAGAACTACTGCCTTGTTGGGGAAATCTGTGTGTTTGAATATGTGAATGTGTCCCAACTCATCATAGTGGAAGTGTGTGCATGTGAGTGATTTTGTTTAAACTACCTAGGAGGTTTGTTTGGCTGTCTGTCCATCAGTTCAACTGCACCAGTAGACCGTAGTTATACTGGTTGTTCTGGCCTTAAAAGGGAATCCCACTCATTTTAAGAATGTACATATACTATTCCTCTGGTCTTGGACAGTCCAGTCAGTATGAACATGAACTACTTTCTCCTAGAGCCAGAAATCAGAATGAACCCTGGTGATATCTAACCCTGGGGATGTTGTCTTGACAGTAAATGAGAGACTTATTTCCTGCATCTATTTTAGGTCATTCACACTTACATTTCAGAAGCCACTCTGCTCGATGTAGCAAGCAGCCTCACTGCCTGGCTGTTCAGACTTCTAGCTAATTTGCACCGTATTTTCTAAATTCAGAGACCAGGCTTTTGCAATGGTCGGAAATCACAAGAGGGTCATACTAAACCTGTATCCGCAAATTGCATGTCTACAGAGGATCTAGTTATGTTGTGCATGTTGAAAAAGAGCTCAATTTTCACAGGCACATCTGCTTTTGAAATCCCTGGCTGAGGACAGCTCCTTCTGCTGTTTTAGTCAACCTTGGCATTGTCAGCCTCTCCCTTTGAAAATTAATGATTTTTGGTTTGCTATATACCACCACCCCAGTCTAAACACAGCATCTGGTTTGTCTCACTATAATGCTTTTCTGTTACTATAATTTTGTTATGTCTCATATGTTTAGTTGACAATTTTCCTCATCTAAAGCTGAAGGAAACACTGGGTAATATTCTGTATTAACTTGTCTGTTAAGCTATGACTCAGGACCAGAAACGGGAAGTTAAAAAAAAAAAAAAGTGTATTACCATGACTAGCTAATCTATATTGCTGCGGCTTGTTGGTCTGTCTCATTAGGTGCTGCAACATCAGTTTACAGCAGCAAAAATGGTGTGCAGAGGAAGATTGCTTGTTTTAGAGGCATAATAATAATAATAATAATAATAATAATCCACCACTGCAAAACCGTGTAGAATAGAGTAAATGCATGTATATCAAATTTAGTCTTTTGGTTGTGTTTGTTGCCTTATGTTGAGTTTTGCCCACAAATGGCCAAACCAACAGTGCACTGCTGGAAAAAGTGATATAACCCTAACCCTAACCCATAAAACATGCTAGTAATGTCATTTTGTTATGAGAGATTTCTGTGAGAATGTATTTCACTAGCTAGAATGTTACTTGACTCGATGGCGAGTATTTAATCCATCACTAAATGACAGTGTCCACCTCTTCACCCTCCCTCTCCTCTATCTTCAGCACCTGTGTTAGTGGAAACATACTGTACTATCCCTCTCTCCCTCATTCCCCTCTCTCTATAACTTTTCCTCACTCTCTCTCTCTCACTCTCTTTGTCCCTCACTCTCTCTCAGCACCTGTGTTAGTGGAAGCATACTATACATACCAGACATACCTCAGGTCTCAATGGGCCGTGTGTGTGTGTGTGTGTGTGTGTTTGTGTGTGTGTGGCTGTTATTCAGCCATAGACAAGAAGTCATATCTCAGAAATTGTTATCCGCTAAGTGTGACAAATTTACCAATGGTCCAATGTGAACGCTGCCACCTCTAGGTGCCTAATCTCTAAGGGTGAATATTATTCTCTTCCCTCAGAGTAGGCTGTAGATGGGGAGACACTAGCAGGTTTTAGGTTTCTCTATTTTGTGGCGTGTCAAAGGTTTGGCTTTGTGGGCAGTTTTCTGGGCTCCAATATCAATATGTGGAACAGAGGCTGTGTGTGTGTTCGTCTGTTCTGTACATTGTCTTTGAAGCTGCTTCTCTCTCATTTAGATCCTCCCTGTCTGGCTCCGCTTAGCCTCACAAATTACTGTCACAACACGTGAACTGAACAAGAAACCAGCCTCCCTCTACATGCTGCAATATGGATGCAATACATACTATGGACACACACACACACCGCATAGTTGGCTAGTGGAGATCAGCGGTTGTGAGTGGTATTGTCTTGGTCCAGGCTTCGAGAGACTTTCACATGTTTTCAATTAGTGAAAGGAATTCTGCAAGCATGAATGAAGCAAAGAAACTGAATTGATGCCCTTCTCCATCTCTCCCTGTCTCTCTCCGTCTGCCTCCTCTTTTCTTCCTGTCTCTTACAATAATGTCTATATTTGTCTCTTTCCAGCTCTTGGTCTCCTCCCAGTCATCCTCTCCCTCGGTAGATGATCTGTACCTAGAAGGACGGCCATCAGGTGACTACCCTGTAGATGATGAAGATGATGGTGAAGACTTGGGCTCAGGTTCCGGGTCAGGAGACTACTGTAAGACCCTCTTTTGTTTTTCTTTCTCAGTTCTTGTTGGTGAATTTAATATAGGATGACTGACTGTTCTCTCTCTCTCTCTCTCTCTCTCTCTCATATAAAATAATGTGTAAGACAATAGCACTTTGATACTCATGGTATGAAAGTGACTTGAACCCTTGAAACATTAGAGATGATTTTAAAAACTCTTCTCAGAAACACACATGCATGCAGACACAAATGCTTGTACATTCACATGCACACATTGTGCCAGATGTTTGTCCTGAGGTGATGTGAGGTTTTATTAGAAACCAGCAGATGTCAAATACTCTCTGTGTTAATTATGAATGACTCATCTTCTCTTCACACTAGGAAGAATCTGTGTGAGCATGATGTAAAGCTCAAAGGCCTAAATGTGGTCACATAAATTCCAGTAAATTCTATAGAGTTCTAATAGTTGTGAGACATTCACCATCTGTGCATGACAAATCCCACAAAGCTATCCTTGTGCACATATATGGTACTAGTTAACTGGCGTCCTGAGTGCTTGTTTTAGTGTTTGGCAGTGCCAAAATTTGGTTCTCATGCTGTCAAGCAGATGCAGCAGATTAGCACAGAGGAATCAATGCAAAAACATCCTTTACACCAAAGCCAGTTGTGCCTAGGTGAAATATCACTTTTAAGTGCTTGGCTTGAAATGGTGGTGATTGGTTTCCTCTTCTCCAGCTCTCATTGATGACCTACAGAAAAGGTTGACAATCAGGGACTTCCTCCTCAACACCTCTGCGGCCACACCCACCCACGAAATGTCTCCCAATCAACCAACCACAACGGCAGACTCTCCTCCCAACCTTCCTCCCAACTCACCAACCACAGCAGTGGACAGCCGGGAGTCCTGGACCACAACGGATGACACAAAGATCGAGGTAGAATATTGGTTTTCACAAATCATTGTTGTGGAGAAGCTTTTTTTTTTTTTTTTTTACTGTATAATTCCCTCATGGGTAGAAAGTATTTCACGACCCTGGAACCAAGCCGAACAACTGATAATGCATTGTAAAATGTCAAAAATGTGTGGTTGTCAACGTGGAAAATCAACCATTTTTTCTCAGTTTCTGAGGTGTTGACTTCTAGATATTCTTCTAGACACTGGCATAAAGACAGGCAAAATGTAGGAACCTTTAAACTAGCATTTTGTCACTCAACCTGCATCTTGCTCTCATTGTCCCACATCTCATACTGGGCTTCCCATTCTGAGTGGTAGTATCCAGCAAGTATTTAAAACATATCTCCACTTCTACTCTATTAAGTTAAGTGCATCATACATTCTACTAACGCATCTATCCATCTCTGTCTTTTTCTCTTCTCTCTTCACCAGGTGCCAGGGATTGGTCCAACAGCAGACTGGTTTACCCACAATGCCAATCCCAGCTCCACCAACCTGCCTCCCAGTAAAACCACTACTACCACATACAATGTAGACATCAGGGAAGAGATTATAATTGAAAATAGACAAGATGATTTGGCAGCCAAAGTTGATGGAGACGACGAAGATGACATTCTAGGCGAAGACGGTAGAGGCAGCAGAAGATACGAGGTTGACCCCCCTGAAGAGGTGACCTCTGAGAACCTATGGGAGAGGACCGAGGTGCTGGCAGGTAAGGATGCTGTTCCTCTTTACTGCACGTTGAAATGGCTTCACTCCTCCATCTTTAAAGGCCTCATCTGTATCTGCAGTGTGGCACTCTTCATTGAAACACTGCTTTCATGAATTAATTGACTGAGGCATTGATAACAGTTTGTGAAACTAAAGATTTAGTCAGTCAGAGTTACAGTATGTTATAAAAGTTGCAAGCAGTTTCTATGTTTATGCCAAGCTCTCCTAGAATCAGTGTGCACACATACCAATTTAGATCTCTATATACAATCTGAATTTAGACTGCTCTTTGTCTTTGATCATATTACTATACTTAGGTTTTCCAAAAAAACATGTTTCCAAACATCAACGTTTCATGAATTTTGATGGTTTTTCCACCCTGAATTTTCTTCTATGTGTTTTTCACATTCAGGCTAGATCTCAAGGTTATGAGACATTTACTGCATGTGTAGAGCAATGTAATACTCTGATATTTCTTTATCCCCTCTCCAGCGGTGATAGCGTGTGGAGTGGTCGGATTCCTCTGTGCCGTTTTCCTCCTCCTCCTCCTCGCCTACCGCATGAAGAAGAAGGACGAAGGTAGCTACAACCTGGGAGAGACCAAACTTCCCCCAACCGCATATCAGAAAGCACCTACCAAGGAGTTCTATGCCTGAACTGACCAATGGGGACTGGAGAATGTAACCTGTCACCCTCCAATCAGAACTAAGAATGGACCCTTGACAGCTGAAGATGATTCCTTTCATTGAAGTTTGAAGTCAAACTCTCTCCTCCTTCCCTTCTCTTGTCCTGTTCTGTTCCCCTTATCTCCTCTCGTCTCTTACTTTCCCCCTCTGCTATCCTTCCTCCCCTTCCTCTCCATAATGTTCAGTGTGAAAAAGAGGACATAGGAAAATAATTTAGTTGTATTAAAATGCGTCCTCATCATTCTCTTCTAGGGAAGGAATCAGAGATTGATAGGCATCCTTAAGGAAAGGAATCCACCTTTAGACTATTGAGATGTATCGCAATCATTCTTGTCTAGGAAAGTAATGTACTTCAAGGTATTGATAATGTACTTTCAGACCCCCATACCTTTGCCAAGCTGAACCGCACTGGGCTGGACCTGGTTCAACATTACAGAGAAATTGATGTATCTGATTTCATGTCCTACAGCTGGCCCAGCTCCACAGCGTGAGAAAGGTGACAGAAACCTCTAAAACAGACAGACTTCACAGCGTTTTGAAAGCTGTTGGTTGGAATGGTACGAAGTATGGGATTATTATTACAAGGAGCTTCGATAGTTAATGTCTTTCCCTTTATCTGAGGTCAAATTGGCTCGCTTCTCAATTTGCTTTGTTGCATTTCATTTCATGTTTGCATTTCTTTGCTTACTCATTGAAGATTTTTTGTTGTAATGTGACAAATGAATACGTTATTTCATATGCTGTTTGTGTTGCTATGAGAGATTGTGTTACTCTGCAGGTACATATTTTTTGTTTTCCCAGAAACCTTTGACCAAATATAATTGTGCTATATCTGTCTTTTGGAAAATATTTTTTCAATAGCATCTCCAATGTGTTTTCATGTTTGTAGATTAGATTTCTGTCATTTCTTAAACTCAGACGAGATTGTCATTTCAACTTGTGTCACATTCATACAGTGGCAGCCATTGTAAAAGTCCCTCACCCTAGCTTTTATCCAACGTTAGTAATGTATTCAGTGGTAGCTAATGTAGCAAGCCAGTGCAGAAAGCATGTGGGACCTCTACATCTCCAAGTGGAGCCAAGGATAATGACTATAATCCAAAAGGTTTAGATGTGACCAGTGTTTTCTGACCAAAACCAAAGCACATTCCTTTCTGACTGTCAACTGCATACAGTTATTCTAGCGGTTTTGAATTTAAAGGGACAGTCACCGATTTAGTCTACAATATATCGAGTCAGGGTTTATCATATCAGCAGGGTTGGAGAGATTAGTTTCAAAATGGAATTTGTGACGGATTACCTGTTACCGCTTCTAACTGTAGTCAGCAATGTAACCCACTGGAGTACTCCAACTCAGTAATGTAATCTATTTACTGCCATTTACCTTGGATTACTTTGATTATTTTTGTTACTTTTGTTACTGGAATCTCGTAACTGGTAGTAGGTTACCATGCCAGTCTGAACTGAACTCCTTTCTGAACCTGGGTTTCCGAAAGGGCAAACATCCATCCTCATCCAGTCAGTCAAAGGAGGAATTTTCTTGACCAAGGGAGATCTTTTATGGTTACAAGGTTTCTAGAAGGATGCGGGAGGAAGTTAATAGTGGGGAGAGTTTTAGATGCATCCTCCTCGTTAACTATAGATTTTAGTGAAAATACTTTAGAGAAGATACTCTGCTACATATCTATTTAGCCCCTTTTTTCAAATGAGGAAAAAGCTGTCTTGAAGCTGCTTTATTGGTGGCCTCATCTTCCTTATAGAAAGTCAAACCAGCTTTTTGGAGCTTTGGTCACCAAGCTGTCTGATTGGTTTTAAAACAGCAATCCATACACATGCAGAGGCGGAGCTATCCGGGTAAACCACGCCTTCTGAGTGCACAGTCGTCCCCTGTCCACATATTGCCATCAAAACAACGTATATTCAGATTGGTGTTGGACCATAATCAAATAATCTATTTTGTGTTTTCATTACTGGCATAATTTTACCTATGCTAACTTTTCTTTTTGCGATGTCAACTGACTGTAAAATGATAAAACATTTTTTACAGACATTAAGACACTTGCGATGCTGCTTGCCAGTTAACTGTAGTAGGATTGGCAGTGAGTTTGTAAAGGACATTTTTTGTTTTGTTTTATTTTTTTTGCTGGCTCTCCTGTGTAAAAGGGTCCTCTTTGACTGGATGTCACAGATAGGGGCTGTGGCATCCAGTCAAAGAGAACCCTTTGTTGCGGCAATATTGTGTCCAGCCTAGTAAGTATTCAGTTTGATTCATTTCAGGAGGCAAAGTGGCACCAATGAAAGTTACCCATAGACGTGGCGTGTAAGGCTACATTTTTCCCCCTTTACCCAAAGTGACTTATTACTGTTTACATAATAGCCAATGGCTGAGTAGAATTAAACTATGGGTTTTTCTTGGGGCAATTTTAAAGAAATTCTAGATCACATGATTGCAAATTAGGAAAAACTACCTATTCTCTATGGCTGGAACAAACCGGAAGAGAAATTCTGATCGCTAACCCTATGTGACTTACTGTAGATAGCATATGTGATTTGGTGGATACTTTTATCCAAAGTGCCTTACAGTACTGTGTGTGTGTATACACTTTTAGCATTGGTGTTCCCAATGGGTGTTGAGTCCCTAGCTCTGACAGTGTTAATGCCATGCTCTGTTTATTGAGCTACACGTGACTACATCTATAGTAGTTCTGGTCTAAATATGAGCCAATATAGCCCTGTAAAAGACCCAGGAAAACACAGATCAGTCAGTATCAAGAACTATTCAGTGGGTAATCTTTCACAAAAACCATATCGAATAAGGGTTTAGGGCATAGGGAAAACACCTACTGTCTTTCTAGTCTATGACAACACACACCATGTCTTTCTCTCTAGTCTGTCTTGAGTCTATGATCTATGTAGGTTTATATGTTGATGATACTACAATTTATATGTATTAATTTATACACAATTAGACCATCATAGAAGTAATATGTTAGTGACAATATGGAGTGTACAGTATTTACAGCCTCTTTGTGCCTAGTGGTCTGATTATTTTTATTTATTTTTATTTTTTACCGTTTTTGACAGGCCTGGGTTGAATTCATTTCAGTTCAATCAATTCAGGAGGTGAATTTTCTTCAAAATTAAAAATGGTATTTTTTTTTTTCGTATGAAGGCTGTCATCCTACCAATAAAGGACTAATTGAGAATGAATACTCAGTCATTTAGTAAATAAATTGCAGTTTCACTTTACATGTTGATGGAATTAAATATGAATTGATTCTAGCCTCGGTTTTAACAGCTCAAGTCCTGAACAGTGTTGGGGACCAACAAACAATCATGATACTGATAAAATGGCAACATGACATAAGTGACATAAGCACACGAGGTGGCCAACATAAAAACATGTTGCTGAAATGGTGTTGTATCTCATGAGGTTCACTACTGAATAAAAGATGTGGCTTTGATGCAATGCTGAAACAGGGCTTGTTTTTCTTTCCTTGGTTTGGATGAATGGTTGAATTATAAGAGCATACTCTTTATCCTTCTCTGTAACTCAAACATACAGAAACAAAGATCCATCCGCTCAAAACAGTATGTGTGCTAATGTTCAACCATCAACCTTTTATTTGACATGATCGGTCTCCCCCCATGCTGGCTCTCTTTCTGTCCTCTCTCTGAACTTCTCCACTCATCTTCCTCCCCCCCTCTCTCTCATCTCAGTGGCCACTGAAGTAGTAATTTCATGTTTCCACACAGTATTTTGGAACCTGAACGTTTTCATGAACTGCACTATTTCCCTCTTGTGCTTCATTGCCAGGATTGTGTATTCAGTGGCTGAAAAAAGCAGGCAAAGCCAGTGTTTTCAAAGAGTGGGAACCCAAAGTCATAGACAGATTAAAATGAGAAATTAACTCTTTCAAGAGATGATGGTTTTCAACCTTTACACGTATAGTTGTTGGTTACAGTATTTTGCATTACTACTGCATAAATGCCCTTGTCCCTGCAGGCTAGTAGGTAAACACATTAAGAAATACATTTTGTTTCACTGGTTTGCACAGTAGCCCACAAAAGCATTTGGTCTTCAAGAAACATCCTCTTGAAAATGTGGGTCTCAAACCACTGTACTAAACTGAGCCAAATGGTCTGATGTTTTCCAAAGCCTGATGAAAACTGACACTGCTTCATGTACATAGGTTCAATATGGAGAGGAGACAATAAAAGTATAACATCAGCAAAGAAAATAAGTAAGTTGCAGGAATCATGATCCCATGTACTACTGCGCATGGCCAACACCACAATATGTAAACCTGTGAATAGATATAGCTGACTGTGTGTGTGCATGGACTACAGCTTGTTTGTGTCAGGATGATGCTGAATTCTGACCGGTGACGGGGGCCCACTTGGTCTAGATGGTCTTTTTGACTGACATGAATATGGCCTCTACTAAACACAATTATTTGCCTTGAAAAGGTGCTATTGATATAAATGGTGCGTCACGTCTATCCATTTGTAAAGAAATTTTGTTTGCCACCATAATGAAACTGCAAATGTCATAAAAAGTAACATCACATTTTATCCTAAATAGCATATGTAGTGGACTAGAGCATGCTCCAAAGACGTTTTCATTGTACACTAAGGGAATATGAAAACAGGAAATTGTTAAACTGTTAAATGGATCCATGTTATACCATGAGCCACATGGTCAAAACAAATAAACTGAAGCTAAATGTTATATGTATCATTTTACAAGCAGTGATGCTATAAATAGGTGGTTATTTAAAACAGACTTTCACTGTGAACTGAACTGACAATTTCCAAGCGACTGCGTTCAACAACACTTTTGCTGCTGTCTGCTCTCCTGCTTCTCCTATTTGAGAGTTCCTCCGAATTACTGTTGAAAATATGAAGGTTCTGCCTGAACAGGGAGTTGAACCCTGGACACTGAAATCGAATGCTCTACTGTCTGAAATATGTCGCCTTTACAATCTCATTTGCCGTCAAAATGAAATTACAAATGTCACAAGAAGAATCATCACACTTTAGGCCATTAGAAGTGAGTATTGATACTGCTCCAGTGATATCAATGTTGGAATGTATTACAGCCAAAAATCTGAGACTTCTGCCTTAAGCACTTGACCTACAGTGCTGCACATTACATTTGCAACATTATGCTTTGTGCAGTGTTACAATGCATCTCAATTACAAGTAAATGCCAGCCACTGACAAAACAACTTTGCTTTAAACAACAGAACAAAGGGCCAACCACAAATGACCTTAAACCCCAACTCCTCTGATAAAATGTCAGACACCTGATCCTTTTTGTTTTCCTTTTTTTCTACACAGGACAAGTGAGATTCAGTTTCTTAAATGAGTCATACAGTAAGCATCACTTTAGATAGGCAAACCTCTTACATCAAGCTTGTCATAATACTGGCACAAATAAAGTCAGATTTGTTTTCAGCTCCATTTGCCTCCAACATATCACATGCGCATGGCATGGTGTTAGTCACACTCTGAACAATTACCTCCTCTAATGAAATTTGGTAACAAGATTACTTAAAAAGTGAAAATGTGTTTCATGAGACCGGACTGTGAAAGAGGAACATTTGCCATGAGAACAGCAGGGATAGACAGCTTTAATTTCAGCTCGTCCAGTGGAGCATGTCTGATTTTTGAGGTGGAGCTGCTGGCTTGTGCAGGGAAACCTGACCTGAAACCTTACTGGGTTATGATAGTTGAGGTGCTTGTGCTTTGATGAAACAGCGTGGTTCATGCCAGTAACAAACCAGAGTTAGAACTGGCTGCTGGTGTGCAAGTGTGTCAGCTTTACCAGTGGTTCTTATTTCAGAGACATTGGTTTTGGAATGCATTATAGTATAATGTTGTGTATCCAATTTAAGAGCTTGCCAAGCAAAGGAATCGCATTTGCAACATTGCACCTTGTTGAGTGTTTTAGTGCACTTCAGTTTATAGGGAGTTTCAGTTACAAGTGAATGCTAGCCACTAACAACTTCGAAGCTGATAGATCCCTGGACAATAGCCACAGAAAGAGAAAGCCAATCATTGATGAACCCTCAAACTTTTGATCCAGTCTGCGCTGCAAAGGCAAAAGGGTCATTTTTGCTGGTCAGCGTTATGTAAAAGGATAAAGCAGGGGAATTAACTAAAATGTTAGTGCTGGCTTTGCATGAGAGTAGTGGGATTGATCCCCACATTCTCCAGCGAAGGGTTGCCTCCTTTGGAAAATGTCCTGCTCTTGCCTGCAACAGACACAACTAACTTCAATACTTTCAAGGTGTTACAATATAACAGATTGTTATATACAACAATATAACAGAAATGTATACTCATTTCTCATCATTGCATGTCACGTTAAATCAGACAGCTGCAACCCTTCTGTTTCCTCACATTATTTTGGGCTATTGCACATTGTTGGGAAGGGTATGGACATGCATTTGCAATGCCCTGTGGCACTGCAGTTGCACAAGGACTTTAGTGAATGACTAACTAACTAACTAACACAAATATGAAAACAAAGGTGTCTGTCATATTTTCAAAGTAATTCAAGAGGTAACAGCATTTCTCTTCGAACATCAAACCAATCCAGAACCCAAGCACGTGCATGATTTGGACATGGCTCAGCTAATCAAAGTGCAGCATGCGCCACAGCGCTCAAGACTTCACCAAAGAGCCTTACAGGAGGAGTACCGACTAGATGGCAATGGCCGTAACGCCGTTGGAATAAATGTCAACGCAGTCGAGCAAAGAATCATGGGAGAGTTGGGTGGAAGGGGTGTTCACGATAATCCAGCTCAGACAAAAAGAAGTGTCTCCAGCTGGGTACTTGAACAACAATATTTATTTCACCCCAAAAACAACGAAACAAAAGTCAGCATAATAGTGGTCGTTGTCGTCTTTGCCTTGCTAGCATCAGCCTACGTTACAGTCTCCCGTGGTGACTGTCCGCTCTCTATGTGTAGATGATCTCTGACTCCACTTAACACGGAAGTAGTGAGCAGAAGAAGCAGAAATGTTACGTGAAGCAGTTTGACTCTCCTATTACTGTATTATCTAAAGAACTTGCAGCTCTATCAAAGCTACTTATGGCGGAAAGGGTTTGTGTTTGTATTATTTTGTGGAGGTTTTAAATCAAATGTTCTGATCCGCGTTAGGGAATTTAGGGGACTGCTGCTAGTTAACGTTAGTTAATGCTGCAAATTATTCATTATTACTTCCTTCTGTGTGACTGGAACATTTATTTGACTTTTGATGAAAGGTAAAATCTAACTGAAAGCCCCATGAAGTGGACTTTGTTTGTATTGGACGTGTATCGTTAACGTTGAAAGCAAGGCAAAGACTCATTAACAGGTCTTATGACTGATAACATGTATAAGGAGGTCTTAACAAGAGATTACTTCCATTGTTATTGGCATTTAGGGAATTTCCCTGACCTAGAATCAGTGGTTGGAAGTGTTATTAGTCTGGTAATATACAAGTGGAAGGAACAACAGCTAGAAAGCAGTTACAGAATAGTGTAGTGGTTATGATCACACTATCAATGTCATCCATGCACCACTGGCTTGATAAACCTCTTACGACATCGTAGTCACACAGTAATAAGTCACTATGAGAAAAAAAGCCTGGAAGTTAATAGTATTATACTTCAGACCTCTGGGATTATTATGGGACAGCCCACTATCATTTTTGGGATGCAATGAGATTTAGGAATGGAAAGTCAGAATAAAACAGAATGCCATTAAGACTAATTCTGTTAAAGCGTAGTGACTGTTTTTGTTTTGTTTCATGTTGTCAGTATGAATTTGTATGTGGTATCAATGCTGTGCTTCTAGTTAATGGATTTCCCTATTAGGGGTTAATAAATCAACAATAAATCAATCCAAGACTTAACGTTTCTAATTGTATTGATGTTCTTCTGTCTCCAGATGGCTCAGGAGGGCAGACCACCCCTCCTCTCCCTCCTCTCCTTCTTCATGTCTTTCTCTGTCCTGTTGTCTCTCTGCGACTGTCACCCTCGCTCCACTGGGTTCGTGAGTTCAATGGCTGCAGCCGGGGCTGCATCAAATGATTCTGCACGGAAAGGTACCCCAAATCCTGCTACCATCAGAAATGTGAATCAAGGATGTAGGCCTGAGTATGCAAAGCAGGGCTCGCGTCAGAGATATCCAATAATTCAGTTGGTTTCTGTAATCTGTTCACTTTGAATAGATTGAATTGAAAGTGACCAGCTCTTCTCCGCAGCTCTGATACATACAGACACCTCTCTCTATTAAGGCATACTAGATTATACCCACATATTGGCCAGTTTACCATTAATTAATATTGGATTGTAGACTGACAGTGTACCCAGTCTAATGTCCATTGATTTGTATAGGGTAGCGGTGCACCTGTATACCCAGCTCCTCATGCAGTATAGCTACCTCTTTCTCAGGGCATAATAAAGAACCTCCACCTATCTGCCTGATTGCCATTGATGCAAGAGACTATATTTTCTCAATTTGGGTCCTGGACTGAAAAAGTTTAGGAAAAGTTAAGAGATTCTTGATGAGAGAAAAAAAAATTCTTCTTGTGTGTTTCTGTGGAAACCCAGCCTCAGACATGGCAGCGGAGGTGGCGGGCTACTCTGACGTGGCCAAACGGATCATCGACCTGGCCGTGTCCGGAGCCGCCCAGAGCCGCTCTTACAGGCGGCTAGCCAACTTCACTGACACCATCGGGAACCGTGTCAGTGGCTCACCCAGCTTAGAGATGGCTATCAAATACATGTACAATGCTATGACAAAAGACGGGTTGGATGTACATCTGGGTGAGTATGTGTGTGTATCTCTATGTCTCTGTCTGACTCACTGCATGCATGGGCGGACTTAGCTATCAAATACATTTACAGTACTGTGTGTGTGTTTGTGGGTTTGAGAGTGAGAAAGAGAGATTTTTCACCTGGGTGTAACAAGTGCCTGGTAAGGAGAAATAGTAGGCTAACATTTTAAATATCAAGGGATCTTGTTTATCAGGGCCTTGTCCCCTGCTAAATGAAAGAGTGAGTATTGTTTTCCCACCCCCTGTTTCTCCAGAGCCAGTCAAGATCCCCCACTGGGTGAGAGGAGAGGAGAGAGCGGAGATGGTTGTGCCCAGGGCCAAGAGTCTGTCTATCCTGGGACTGGGCAGCAGTGTGGGGACACCACCTGGAGGTAAAGGTCATGATACTGTATAGGATCATGTAGCTCTGGATACTGTATAATATAACTAACCTGCACCCTATACTGTGTAATAATATGATAAAGAACATGACATTTTAATTCTCCCCCACTGCCTCTATCCTCCTACCTCCCTCTTTCTCTCTGTCTTCCTCTTCCTCCTCTCTCTTCCTCCTTCCCTGTTTTCTCTCCAGGTATAGAGGCTGAGGTGTTGGTGGTTCAGTCCTTTGAGGAGTTGAAGCGTAGAGCCAGCGAGGCCACAGGGAGGATTGTGGTCTTTAATCAGCCATTTGTCAGCTACGGGGTGACGGTGGCGTACCGGGCGTTCGGCGCCTCCGAGGCAGCTAAAGTAGGAGCTGTAGCCACTCTCATCCGATCTGTCACTCCATTCTCTATTAACAGGTACCTATCTAGCTATAAGTCTTAAAACAAGCTCAGACGTTTTGTGAACTTCTTGACTTTACACGTTTTCTACATTTTACTAAATATAATAGAAGGTACTGTAAAGTCAAATGAAAGAAAGATCTAGTGTGTTTAACATTTCATCTTATAGAGATGGTAGGTATAGGTGGTAGAAGTAGTCGTAGTAGTACTAGTATTTGTATTAGTATTAGGAGTAGTAGTGGTAGTAGTAGTTGTAGTAGTGGTAGTATTAGTATTAGGAGTAGTAGCGGTAGTAGTATTAGTATTAGTATTAGTATTAGTAGTACTAGTAGTAGTATTAATGGTAGTGGTAGTAGTAGTCGTAGTAGTGGTGGTAGTAATAGTAGTAGTAGTAATAATAGTTGTTGTAGTGGTCGTAGTATTAGTATTAGTAGAACTAGTAGTAGTATTTGTAGTAGTAGTGGTAGTAGTAGTGTTAGTATTAGAGTTGGACATTGGAGAACACTGATGAAAATAATCTCTAGTCTGTTTTTGTCTAGTTAAGGGAGGAAAATATGGGAAGGGAAAAGCAATGAAAAGCACAGTTATGAAATCAATGTCAATCCCTGTCCAGTCCCCATACAGGTTGGCAGGACTACCAAGACGGAGTGAAGCGCATCCCTACGGCCTGTATCACAGTGGAGGATGCTGAGCTGATGTGTCGTATGGCGCAGAGAGGACAGAGGATCGTGGTCAGACTCGCCATGGGAGCCAAGACTCTGCCAGACGCTGACTCCTTCAACACAGTGGCTGAGATAACAGGCTGGCAGCACCCCGAGCAGGTAGCACCCAGCCTCCCATCTCAGATACCTTCATGTCTGATTCTCATCACTCCACAGTCGTTCTTTGTCCACATCCCTCACAAAATAAGAGTCACACCCACTGAAAAACAACAGGCCCTTTGATTCACATTTGAGGCGAGCAAAATGTTGCTGGGTCCAGTCTGTAAAAGGGAGTCGGATACGTCATATGTTTGTTAGCTGGATAGCATAACATGGTTGATATTCATCTTTGGCATTAAGTTTCTCTCTTTCTCTCCCTCTCTCAGGCACATTCTCTGTATCTCTGTATCTCTGTCTCTCTCTCTTTTCCCCAGTGAACCTGCAGTAGTTTGGAGGGAGGAGGAAAGAATGGTATAATTTTGCTGACTCCACACATTCCCACAGCTGTTTAGTCTGCCTTTATTTATTTTGTGTGTACATGCGTGGGTGCACGTGTGTGATCTAATCTTTCCAGAGAAACTAAACTAGCAAGGCTCAGCTGGAAATACTGACAAAGGAGTCACATTATACTGAATGTGTCATACATGCAATGTGTCAGTCATACATGCAGTATTAGGTTTGAATGGGAAGACAGCGCTCTTTCACCAGTTACTTGTTCCAGGAACTTGCCAGTAACAAGAATAGTCCCTATAGGGTCTTGCTGTTTTTACCAGTCATCATACTTTGACCACATAAAACCTTGTATATTCTCACAAACTTGAATGCACTGCAATTTTCACAAATGATCACATTTTTACTGCAATACAGTCTAAGCATCTTACAGTATTTGACTCATGGTTTTTGTCAATCCCTGTACTGCCGCCATGCAAGTACAGAAAACACCCCACAACTTGTAATACCTGATGTGTGGTGTCTCAAACTACACCTTTGGGCGTATTGAAAGTAACATCCCTTTGAGGTACTGCATGACACATATTTGCTCGTGTAAGCACGCAAAACGATCACATGAATTAAATCTGCTTAAGGGTGGATTTTCAGGTTTTTTTTAGGGTGGAGTGCAAATCTCACCATACTGTATATACCTTGTTTTTAATCTTCAGACTTAGTAAGCCCAGGCTGCTGTGTACTGAATGTATGAACTTTGTGAGGCAATGGGGATGGACAATGTTGCCTTTATCAGAGTGTTGCCTGGCAACTGTCAACAGTGTGATGTATGAATCATGGTGCGTGTGTGTGTAGGTGTAAGCTGCCTTGAGCAACTAATTGTTCTAAGTGAAGTGTGTATCTGTGTCTGTGTTTTGTGTGTGTGTGTGTGTGTGTGTGTGTGAGAGAGAGAGAGAGAGAGAGAGAG
>CABFOQ010028719.1:0-12187 GCA_900660455.1 Gephyroberyx darwinii | reverse complement strand
GACGATATGAGATCTAATCATTCATCTATATCATACTGCGGCATCATGTATGCACTATATATCTAGTTATGCTGACCACTTCCACCAACCCACAAGACTCAGTATCACCCTAAAAGTTGTGTGTGTGTGTGTGTGCGTGTGCTAGACGTTTTAGTAAGTAATGATTTGGGCTATCACTGTCTCACACTCTCTCTCTCTCTGTGTCTCTTTCTGTCTCTAACCTGCTAGGTTGTCTTACTGAGTGGTCATTTGGACAGTTGGGATGTGGGCCAGGGCGCCATGGACGATGGGGGAGGAGCCATCATTTCCTGGGAGGCCCTTTCACTCATCAAAGACCTTGGTAATATAGACAGACAGACCTACGCACATATACACACACACACACACACATGGCAACAGAGAAACGCACACTATTAAAGTCAAGTAAATGATTTACTTTACTATTTAACTTTATTTGATCAGGTTGCCTCACTGAGATCAATAATCTTTTCAAGGGAGAGAAAGAAAGAAAATAGCATCAAAATAAATACAAAAGTTGCACAGAAGCAGCGTGCAACAATGTACAAAAGCAAAATACGGTTAAAGTCACATAAAACAAAGACCAACGTCAAAATATCTTTATAAAGTCAGTGAGCAAGTTCTGAGTCATGAAGAGGAAGCAGAGTACATGAATGCACATTGTAAATGGTAATAAACCTTTTTAGAGATATAGGAGCACAAATAATCAGGGAATGGACTCAGAATGGCCTTATGGATTATAATGTACCAATGAATAAGTGGACGGGCAGGCCGGTCAACCAGAGCACACAAGGTACAGTGATGGATGAGGGCTTGATCATCAGAAATAAACCTCAGTGCTCCAGCAGATCACAAGTCCTAAAGAAAAGCTGCAACATCTCCATCAACATACATGACATGTATGTGTTCCTTGTTAACCGGAGCTTATCTGTCTCCGTGTCTATCTGTCTATGTGAATATCTGTGTCTGTGACTGTTTCCAGGTTTGCGTCCAAGGAGAACTCTGAGAACAGTGTTATGGACAGCTGAAGAGCAGGGAGGGGTCGGAGCACAACAGTACTACAATCTACACAAGGTACTAACTACTATTACTGCAGTCCATTGTTCATCTCTGTCAACGGGTTGGAGTTGACCTGCTACTGTTGTTATATTACTACTACTACTACTACTACTACTACTACTACTACTACAAGTACTACAAATACTGGTCCTGAGGAGCAGGAAGTGGGAGCACATCATTGACCTGCACAAAGTACACATTTAAACCTGCAGTCTCAAGTGAACCCCTTTATTTTTAAAAACACGTTTTGTTGCATTACATAATAATGTCAGAGTGCAATTACTTTTTTTCAGGATCTGCTCATTGGATTTTAGGGGGATATAAGGCTGAAGAAAACACAGAAAACATGAACATAGTGTAGAATGTGTGGTTCACTTGGGGTATTGGATTTTAAACTAAATTATCACCCTTCCATACTGTATCACATACTGTAGAGGTGAGTAGAGGTGTGTAGGTCTTGACTGAGCACGGGGCAGGCCTTGGCTGGCTACCAACTTAGTTTCTGTCTTTGTCCAGGATCAAGTCAACAAGTTGGGTGCTAGTTTCTTGCCTTAGATCTCTGGCTAGCCAGACAGAGTGGGAAAACCGAAATGGGTTGCACAGATTCCCATCCCTCATATAAACTGCTGCACAAGAACAAACTGAATGGAGGAAAGTGTAGAGATCACTCTTCACTCTTCAAAAGTGGAAGCCTTCTTTGTCAGATTCATTTTAAGATTATTTCAAAGGCATCACTGCTTTATTAGGCAGTTTACAATATAGAGTACCAGCAAAGATGAGAAAAAGACAGTAATGGGATGGCATACAATGCAGGCTGTGAGTCGTATTAAGCCCACAGGATTTACCTGTCTCCTAATCTAGCCCAAAACTAAATGGAACTAAACTGAAATCTTTACTAGCCTACAATATGTTCAGCCTGTCTTACAGTACAGGGACTTGGAAAGGTTTTGGCAGCGTGACATAGCCTGCAGCATTGGATAGCAATTTCTCCCAACTCAGCCCTGAAGAAACACTGGACAGGACTGGACAGGTCTTGGCTAGATACCAAGGACCGAAGCAGCAGTCTACAGTCAGATAGAGTTTCCCTCTTTAGAGCTTTAGCAAGCTACCAAGCCTTGACACACAATGTTTTTATGTTATGTAATGGAATTTTTCTACGACAGGAAAGAAGGGAGAGAGGAAAGGGATGATTTGAGGTACTAAGCTTCATTAAAACACCACCAGCAACACTTTCATTAACTACCAAGAGTGCTCTACACATTTTGGCCAGGGCTGGAGTGAATTCACTTCAGATTCAATCAGTTCAAAATTACAATTCAAATAGAATTCACAGAACATTTATTTTGGTTGACTCACTGGTTAAAAAACTCTGATTACAAAAAGTTTTCAGTATTTCACTTGAAGAAAAGCTTTTTCCTGATTTGACTGAATCTAAAGAGAATTAAGCCTGGCATGTCAACTCCTAGTGTGAGTCCATCTTAACCCTCTCACTGTGCTCTGTGTCTAGCCAGTAATCTACAGCTGGACTAAGTCTATTTCTTTTCCAGCCTGCTATTGCTACGTGTGTACTGGTTAGAAAGCTGAAAATGTGAAATGAAAATGAACCAGGGTCATTCAAGTTCAGCTTCACTTCCTGAGACCTCAGATGAGGTTAATTCACTAGCTCACCATTTTCATAGGGTTTGTGACAAAAGTCTTTTAAAGAAACACGCCTTTGATTGGCCAGTCTTTTCACTGTCTCTTTTCTGTGCCCCATACTCTCTCTCTTTCTCTCTCTCTCTCTCGTTCCCCCTCACCCCTCCCTTCCACTCTTCCTCTTTCCCTTCTCTACTCCCTGTCTGTCCCTCTACCTCTCAGGTGAATGTGTCCAACTATGACCTGGTCATGGAGTCTGACTTGGGGACCTTCACCCCGGAGGCTCTGCAGTTCACTGGCAGTGATGCAGCACGGAAGGTAGGCATAGAAAGAATCAGTAGCAGTAGTTTTTTAACCTTTTCTTTTTAACCTTGCCATAATGTAATGCAACCATCAGACAAGCATGGTGGAGTTTTGTTAGGTTATATTTAATTACGTTTGAAATTTGAAGTTTGATAGCATAAATGGTATGGTGAGCTGAGCACATTGTTGTATCCCCGCTGACAGGTGATGGAACAAGTGGTCAAACTGTTGGCTCCCATTAATACGACCAAACTGGAGACACATGGAGAAGGGACGGACATTTCGCCTTGGATGCAGGCAGGGGTACCTGGTAGGTTTAATCAACGTTTTCAATGTTGTTGCAGGTCATCATATCATTCTGTCAGTGTCACACAGCTCTGATAGAGGAAGCACCCAATATTGACTTCCCTAAGTGTCCCTGTGGTTCTTGGTTTTAATAACTCCTTTCTTATGTCATTAGAGTTTGGTTCTTGAACCGAAAATGCTGTGTCCGCAGAACCACATCCTTATTTACTAAATAGAAACACTCATAGACGCTGGGAAAACGTACAGTGGGTTCCAAAAGTCTTTTGTTTCCTAATTTATCAAGAACGAATACAATGAGTCAAATAAGATTACATAATAATAATAATTATAAATACTAATAATTAATCATTAAAAATCATGTAGGTAAGTAGAATCAGGTGGTAAATAATTGTGTATGGAGTTAACTGATCAAAGGTCAGATCTTTGGGGAGACGTTTATGTGTCAGTCCCATAAATGCAGGTGAGAAACCTGGTGACCTTTGGTGTTACCATGCAGGTGAAAGAAAAACACTATGCTGTGATCTAAGGAGACCTCAGAGGATCTCAGGACGCGAGGAGTGAGTGAGCATCCATCTGGGGAAGGTTAGAAAGTCACATCAAAAACATTTGGGCTCCATCAGTCCACTGTGAGACAAATAACACACATGGAGAGAATTGAACACGACAGTGACTCTGACTAGAAGTGGACGTCCTTCTAAAATATCAACAAGAATATTAAATTTAATGAAAAACAACCCAAGAATAACATCCAGAGATCTACAAGCCTCCATTACTGCATTGTGCCTCCGTCAACAATAAGAACACTGAATAGAAATAGCAGTCATGCAAGCATAGCCAGGAAGGAGGTCTCTACTGTCTAGAGAGAACAAAGCTGTCCGTGTTAAGTTTTCCAGAGACCATCTGGACAAACCTGAAGTCTGTTCTCTGGAGAGATGAGTCCAAAGTTAAACTGTTTGGCGACAACCCAAAAACTGCCCGCTAGGCTGGAGGTGGTTGTTCAACAAGACGATGATCCAAAGCATTCAAGCAAATCTACCAAAGAAGAAGTTTGCGTTTTGTATTCAAAGTCAGACCTAAATCCAACTGAGATGCTGTTGCAGGACCTGAAGCAGGTTGTTGTTGTGATACATCCTCAAACCTCACTGAGTTGGTTAAGTTCTGTAGGGAGGAGTGGGAGAAAATCCCTCCAGGGAGATGCCAGCAGCTGATGAGTGATCAGTGGCTCTAGGAGATATTTACTCCAAGTCATCACTGCACTGCTGATTGAAGGAGTTCACATATTTTTGCACACAGGGATATCTGATGTGACCAAGCATGACTGTAGTATTGATTGTTGATTGAGAAATGTGGACCTGTTAATAGCATTTCTGTTTCATTTGTGATTAAATATTTGCTTCCTCAGTTGATGGTATGGTTTGACGCCTGCACAGGTATCTGTACTGTCTCCCTGTCTGTCTGTTTCTATCTATGTTCTATCTTTATGTGGTTTTGGTTGAGGAGGTTGAGTGGTCCAAACTTCCTGTCTCTGTCTGTTTTTGAGTAGAAGTGAAATTGCAGCTTACACTGAAACACACTGTGGTACAACACCTAGAAGAGGAATTGAGAATAGAAACAGCACAGAAACATATTTTATAAGGCAAGTCTCTTTCAGAGCAATGACTTGGGTTGCAGGTGGAAGGTGGTTTACATACAATGACAGTCTTCCAATATGAACCGAGCACTTGAAGCACTGGAGCAGTTGAAGGTGCAGTCCCTTGCTCAAGGGCACCTGGACAGTAGTTGTTTAGGGAAAGGCAGCATTGATTCACTTCCTCCACTAGATTTTTTCAGCCTTTCTGGGGTTTCGGGGATGCCGTCACAATGTCAGAACAGCCCAATCTATTGTCTGTAGTCTCAAAATGTTACGGTTAAAGGTTAAAGTGGGCCTTTTAAGGCAATGAAGATAGACAATACTGACCTCGGCAGGGATGGACATGGTATTTTGGAAAAAATCAATGTGGATAAAATAGTTGGCCTTGAGACACAAACATATCATGAAAAACTGTAATTGGTTTAATTAATTTGTCTGATCTGGAGGAAAAACCCAATCATCTCATTTACCATAGAATACTATACAACACAATACTAGGATTCTGTCTTCTCTCTGTTCATCTCTTTATCTCTCCTTGTCTCCTTTCAATCCTCAGTTTATTTATACATGTTGCTTACATTGTTGCCTGTGTATTTTGGACTCAATATAAACTTTAGAGAGCACGTACTACAATGCATGTATGAGCTGAAAAGGTTTAACTCACTAGTGGAAATGTTTCATTGAACTCAACTCAACTCTACTGCATCAGTGGAAAGATAACAGAAACAGCCTGGAAACATAAATTGCCTATGAATATGAATATTGCAGTGTGAACTGTGTGGGAGTGATCAGTCCATCAGAGGGAGTGAAGGGAAACTATTAGGAACGCCTGAGAAAGCAGTGGGTTTGGTTGGACAAGGTCACTGTCAAGGTCACTGTTAAGCCCACGACACAGTGACAAATCAGCATTTGTAATTGTTCCATTTACTAATCCCTCTCTGTGCTGAGGTGTAGTGTAGACGGATCACTAAACCAAATTGAAATATCTCTTTGGTCATTGCTCAGTTTGCAACTTTTGTCTGTCTGCAAATCTTACAGCAGCAGGTGTTTGCTTGTGTGTGTGTTTGAAAGTGGCACCTATTTGGGACAGTTTCCCCTTTAACTAACCCTATAGTCGTTGATTGTTTTCTTGATCAGTGAGGCCAGATGATGAATTTTCAATGTTTTGTTCATTTTTTTAGCAAAAAAATGGTTGCATTTATCCAAAGCACTATACAACATATGCCTCTCATTCCCCCTTTCTCACACACACACACACGGCAGTGAGCTACCATGCAAGGTGCTGGCTTGACCATTGGAAGCAATTCGGGGTTCAGTGTCTTGCCCAAGGACACGAGGAGCTGGGAATTAAACCGCCAACCTTGTGATCAGTGGACAACCTGCTCTACCACTGAGCCACAGCCGCCCCTATAGCAAAGAAGGCAATGACCAATAGAATGTCAAATAACACTTGGTCCAACATGAACGAGCTGTTAGGATACATTTCAGCTGACCAGATCCCTCTAGCTACATTTGGGACTCAACATACGGGTCACTTTTTGAGGCAATGACAAAATCAGTGGGTACATTTACATGCACACAATACTCCAGTCAGTGTGAATCAATGAATTAATCCACGTCATGTCCCCATTTTGTTTTTTGCAAATACTCGGATGAAAGTGTTATTTTGATGAAAGGGACTACATGGTTCGAAGTAAAGTGATTTCCCTTAATAACCAGGGCAGGAATACTAGTAAACACAGAAGTCCCAGATGTTGCAACGTACTGTCCATCATGTGTAAAGCAAGTCCTCCAGGGTTCAGTGACGTGATTGACTGATGAATCATTGTGTCAATCCGATTTTCAACACTATTTATCCACACACACACACACACACCAACACACACACACGCAATGTTAATTCCTTTGGAGGAGTAAAAATGGTAAAATCGGGAAATATTACTAACACAGTGTCACAAATAACTAATGTCTGACGTCCACACCGTAACATTTGTCGTGGTTCCTCATATACTAAAGTTAGAAGAGCATGAGTACAAGGCTACTGGTGAAGTTACTCAACATACAGACGCAATACAAGTGGACAGTTTTGTTCACAAATATGTATCCGTTTTTTTTCAAGATATTGTGTTCTTTAAAGCTGCAGTAAACTGCCAGGTAAGGATATGGGAAACATGCCAAGGCAAACCTGCCCACAGGAAATAGGTAAGCTATATGCCATGTTGCCATGTAATAAATGCAGGGGTGTTGGGCCAGTTCCTGTAGCTCCTAGTGTCTCCGGATGTTGCCTTTGTTGCCTTATCTTATTTACTTGGGAACACCACCAGAGCACACTGAGTCCTCCACTCACACTGAGGATGTCTCATTAGTTAATGGATATAATGTCTCATCGTGAATGATCCATTGCTTGAAGGGTTACCAGACACGGTCATGAATACAATTCATACCTACAATTACAGAAACAATTTTAAAGGAAGCGTAAAGAAAAACATCCACATCAAGCATCAATTATAAGTTGACTTTTAACCCCCGCCTAGTAAAACACATTATTATCATTATATATATTATATCATCATATATCTTCATTTCATTATTTATTTTCCACTGAACCAAAGCACATCCATTTCCCCTGTTTTTTGAGCAATTACACTGCAGGTCATGATAGAAAGGGCAGCAAAGCAAACAATTTGTTTCCACGTTTCCAAGTACAGGATAATGACAGGAGGTGAATCTTGTTATTCTCCCCCCACATTCTGAACTTTCAGTGCCCCAGGTGGTTTTCTACATGGCAGGACAGGACTAGGAGAGCAAGCTAGTAGTGTGATTTATTGATCAGACCCCATCTTGCGTAATACAGGAACGTCCCTGAGGATGCAAACAGATGCAGAGATGATGTTTCTCATCTGATAAAAAAAGAATGGGTTTGAGTCCAGGATGTTTGTTAAGCAGCTGAAACGGTTGACGAGAGCTTATTGTCAATCCTCCACTCTCCTCACGTACTCCATTTTCTCTCTCTCTTTCTATGTTTGTCCTTGTGTGTGTGCACATCTCTCATCCAGGTGCTAGCCTCCATGTGGCAGACAGTAAATATTTTTGGTTCCATCACAGTGAAGGCGACACCATGACCGTCCAGGACCCCCGGGACATGGACCTCTGCTCGGCATTGTGGGCCGTGGTTGCCTACGTCGTGGCAGACCTACAGGACATGCTGCCCAGGTAGCCAGCCGGGCAGGATGCTGACCACGCAGTGATTTGTGAGACAAGATAATGTTGTTGCACCAGGGTTGGATCCAGTTCACTTCCAGCAAACGTTGTCACATGTAACTCATGAAGAAGTAACTGACTGGTCAGTTTCCAAAATATAAAAATCATATATTTTTTCTAATTGTTTTCAGACGTTTGGTGTATTTTCATTTTTGCCCACATTCTGCTTATATCAGTTTATTCTCATGTTCAGAGACAGTATGTTAGGGTTGCTCTTATTTCTGCATTGTAAGATTTTGCGCTGTCTGTTTTTGTTAAGGAATCCTTGCAGTATTGACAAGTTAACGTCCTCACTTCTGGTGTGTTAATAAAGGTTTACATATGAAACATCTGCTCTTACACTGTAATACCTGGAGAGGATTTTTTTCTTATCATTTAGTTTTTATTACAGAGGAGAGATGAGGACAGAGGAGGGAGGGATTGGGAGGTGAGAGGAGATGAGGACTGAGGAACTGTAATCTACATTGGGAAAGGGGGAAAAGAGGAAAGGAAAGGAAGTGAGGAAACGGGGATGCAGAGTCGGGAGAAGGTGTGATGGGAAAGGGGAAGACAAGAGTCCAAAGAAGACAGAAAGGAAGTGAAGTGCTCAGAGGGAAGGAAAGAAGAAAATACAGAGAAGGAGAGGAGAAAGGAAGGAGGGATCCATCATTTCACAGGCGCCACACAGACAGATGCAGTAGATAAAACAACCACACACACACACACACAGCTGGGATCTCTTACCCCAGACCAGATAAGTCAGCGCTCCTATGGGGTGAAGTCACAGTTACTCAGCCAACCAGTGCAGATAGTTTTGGAAACGTGTGTGTGTGTGTGTGTGTGTGTGTGTGTGTGTGTGTGTGTGTGTGTCAGAAATCTGTGCAACGTAAGGGTGTTTGCCATATTTTGCTGGTGTCTGCTGTGTGTGGTTGTAGAAAACCATCAGACTATGTTTTCTTTCTCCTAGACCAGTCACCCTGATTCACACACACTCCTGCTGATGAAGAAACATCTGTGTGTGTGTGTGTGCTCATCACCCAGTCACCCTGACACTCACACAGTGTATGGATGTGTCTTTTTTTTTTTTTTTTAAACACGCACTGATTCATAGACATGCACTCTTCATGTTGAAATGACTCTTGGAAACCAGACGACACATAAACACAACAATCTTCTCCGGTTGTCTAAACAGAAGCTACAACAAAGAGTTCAAAATCAGACGCTACGTGGTCAGAAGGTCGAAAAAACTCAGATCTGTAGTTTGACATCAGGTTCAGATTCTGTTCCTATGCACATGCAGTTTCCTCTTTCATATGATCTCATGTTTTTGACTTGCAACAACTCACAAAATGTTTTTCTGATGAATCTTGTGAAGTTCATAGATAAATTGGGGTATTTATGAGACTACAGTAAGACTACAGGGACCCAGAGAGCCGGTTTGGCTATCCCTATACTATGTGTACTGAAATGTGAAAATGTCCTACCAACGTGAAATGTCACATTAGGAACTTTTGACAAATACACAAACGCACTATCCTATCCTATCTCTCTGTTCCTCTCTCATCTCATCTCTCTGTACCTGGGTGGGTTCATGTAGCATAATGATTTGTCTTTGCATTATGAAAGTAGCTGCTTTCCCAAGACAATTTATACCCATGTAATCATAAATTAGAGAAAGGGTGATTGATTGATTTTCCTCCTTATAATAGGACACAATTTCAAGTTAGTTCATTCATACTGAGTTAGTAAAATCTGAGCCAACCTGCCTCATCATCTCCTTAATTAAACTGAACTTATAGCAACATCAAGTGGCCAGTAACTGTCACTAACTCAAACTAACCATGCACAGTCTGTTGCTGAGGGCTTCATACATTCACTTCTTTTTTCAAGCTAATTAAAGGACGGAGATCACACCACAGCCTTAGAATTAGAGAATTACTTTCTTCTTATCCTGCCAGTTTGACAACCCCCCCAATTAGTTCATCCTCTCAGGGACCAACAGCTTCAATACAGCACCCTCCAGACCTATCGTGCTGTGTGAGAGCCCAGACACCAGAAGATGGGGAGATCAGGGCGTTGCAAAATTGGGCCTCTGAGGTCCACATGGCCATTTTTAAAAATGCCTGCCCTATACCATTGGTGAAGGTGAAGTTGGTTATTATGTTTCTTAGACACAACTTCCTATTATAACAAGTTACTCAAGTCAGATGTCAGACTGGCCAGATAATCATGAAGCATTGGGTGCCGCAGACACACACTATCACCAACACCAGCAGCACTAATGTCTCCATGACAACCAGTGCGTCTTCCAACAGCTGAGAGTGGCGGCCAAACACCCAAGATGTATAAATGTGAACGTCAGCCTGTATCAGTTTAAAGATACTCTCCTTCCCTCCTCCTTCATGGGCTGAGAAGAATGTGGCCCTTATTACAAAGATCAGACAGACATCTGCTGTTAGCTTAACCCATAGGTAGAGATATGAAGAGTCTAGTCTCCAGAGCATGTGTTACACGGTTGATGAGGTCCTCTTATCCTTTCACTGCACATTTATTTTCCTTATGATTAAAGTGTTTAATCTAATTTATATATGTGCTGTACGTTTATACTGTACAGCACATATATAAATTAGATGTGGATTGTTGCTGTTGTTTTTATGTACCAAGTGTTTTATAGACACGGGGAGGAACAAGGGATCAGGTAGGTGTTGTATTGTATCACCTTATACTGACTGTATGAGGCAACCTTTGATCTCAGCAGGAGCTCAGACACGACAAGCCCTGAATATAAGAGGGACAACTTTAGATGTGAGGACAGACACACCTAGGCTCACCTACAGCGCCATACACTGTTGGGGTCAATTCACTTTCAATCAATTCAGGAATTAATTTTCAAAACTTATAAACATCATTTGCCATAAAAGTTAAACCTATAACAAAGGCATTGGGATTGACAGCTCTATTGTTATGTGAAATAACGTTTTTGATTTGTGTGATGTCATTTCAGTCAGTGATTAATAAGTTAGGGGTAAACAGCATAGATGCAAAACAAGTATATACAAGCATCAAAATGTAAACTTGCCATTTTGGGCTGGGCAGCTGAAAGGCAGAGATTCATATAGGAGATATTACGTCATTCAGTACTACTCTATCTGCCCTGCCACCTCCACTCTGTACCACAGTGCAGCAGCTGAGTCTTATCTTGTTCATTTGTCACTGGTCTAACAAAAAACATTTGTCTTCACAACGTTGCCCATATTAAAAGGAAAGAGGACTTAACTGAAAGCAGATGTTCAAGTGTCTTTCACTTACATGATCCAATTTACAGATGGAAGTAACATCTGTAACATTATGTACAGAAATCTGTATGAATGTGGAGCAGAGCCTTGTTGAAGAAGAAAAAGGTGCTCAGTCAGTCAACCGCAGGTTAAAAGCACAACAATGTATATGACTATAGAAAATCTTTTTATTACCAATATATAACATTTTACAGATACACAAACACAATAATCCAAATCAGGTCTGGATTTAGTTCCAGGAATATTCTGACATTTTGAATTTTAGGTGGTTATTTTCCTCTCATCAGACACTTGCTTACTAGCTAGCTAGTTAAGTTGCAGCTAGCTAGTTAAGTTGCAGCTAGCTAGTTAAGTTGCAGCTAGCTAGGTAGTTAAGTTGAAGCTAGCTGGTTATGTTGTAGCTAGAGATGCCCTCTGGTTTAAATGGAAAATGCTAACAATGCTAACCAGACATTTTTAGGGAAACTGAAGGACTAAATTGAGAGATCATTTTACAGATTGTGAAACTGTCCTGTGAATAAAAAAACAACCAAATAAATGTCAAAATATCGAGGTATGACTTTACAGGGGTGGGGAGGGGGTTCAGGTAGCTATAGGCCTTCTAGAGTTGAAGACCTTGACCCCGTTTTGCATGGAGGATCGAGCATACTTGGTCAGGAGAGCTCCAGTGGTCTGCTTCTCTCCACACAGGTCCCTGCAT
>CABFOQ010028714.1:4065-19814 GCA_900660455.1 Gephyroberyx darwinii | reverse complement strand
ACATAAATAGGCTGCATCGTGCCTTGGTTTTCTGTCTAGCCACAGGATCTCATCCACCTCACAGGCAATGTTCTCCCTGGCTGAGCAGCGGGGGAAGTTTGGACTGGCATGAGGGATCCAGTCCTGGACGGATGCCTGGATTCTCTTCTTCTTCCTTATTCCCCTGCTCCTCCTCCTCTTCCCTCCCACCCTCACCCATCTTCTCCCTCTACCTCTCTGCAATGTTACCATCAACTCATCTCCACAACAGGAGAGCTCACCTTTGCCCTTCAGCTCTGATTTGTAACTGAACAATTTAGCAACTAGTGTTTGTACCTGTGAGTAGTCAATGCAGCAAATTGGTAATTTCTGTTTAGCATTTGGAATGCTAGTGCTTCCCATGTGAACACAAGAGATTTTAGTTTTGAAGATTGTGCCAAATATACAGTGTTCTTTAGCGTGATTATAGCTACAACATGATGCAGCTAGGTTCAAGGCACAGCTGAGTACTGTTGGCATCATTAAACTGGAGAGAAATGGAAAAGAATGCACACCCTATGGTGAGGTGCTGACTAACAGGAAATGAACTATGAAAAAGTAAATTAAAGTCTCTCCTTGCAGTAATTTAATACAGTTAAATGCCACCTACATTTTGGCACAAAGCCTTCTTCAGGATGTCATCATTAAACTGCTACTACTTAACCCCTACCTTCTCTAGCTGGCTGACCCTGAATCCTAATCAGAGGGGAAGAAAATAGAATTTCCCACTGGGGGATAAATAAAAAATACAACTTTTATACAAAAGTTGCCAATGCATGTCAGCTGTCTCAAAGGTTTTCTTCAAAACACATGAATAAAAAAAGCAGGAAAAAACAAACTAATGCCCTGCTCACCATAAGTTAGGAAGACAGCCAGTTCCATTATTTATAAAGCACAGCTACCATGCTTTATGGGAATTATCAGCACAGCTGGAACATCTCCTGAACCAATCAGATTGCCTCACCAAAACTACCCGTTGTATAATTTCTCCTCATGGCTGTCTCTTTCCCCTGGCACAACATTTAGACACATTCCCGTTCACTGAATCCGAACCCTCAAGCAAGGGTCTGCAGTGGGATTATACGAGAAGCACATTTTTCTTTTTATTTATTTTACATGCTGACTCTACATCCTCTGCCTCCCTTTCCATCTGCTTGTCTTTTTTTCACAAGAAAAACACTCTCCTTATCCCCACTGTCACTTATCTCTCCCCATAGCAGAAAAGGTGACTCATGCTGTAATTCATATATTGGTATTTAGATTGTTACTATAGAAAGTTGCATTGGTACAGTTATTGTGTACTGACAGTGTCGGTTACGTCACTTTCAGTTGTGTGTATTTTCTCAGTGTCTGCCACTTTCTCCTCATGGCATAACTGGTTTAGCACAATCCTCTTCACTAAAGCCAAACCCTCGGGCAGGTTCTGGAGCAACTTCGAACAGAGATGCACTTAGCTTTTCTTTTTTTGCCTTTTTCATGCTGAGTCTACATTCTCTGTCTACTTTTATATTTGAAATTGCTCAGCTTTCTCGCTGACTTTATCCGAGCATTCTTTATATATATCCCCTCTTCTCCCCGCCCCAGCTCTTGGTATTTGATATCTTTGCTCGGTTAGCTTTTTCTGTCTCTCTTTCTCTGTCTTGCATGTATCACCGCTAAAGGAGGCTTTACTTTTATATTCTCTCTACAGCAACATTAATTGTACTCAACAGGCCTTGTCTGTAATATCGTCAGATACCTTTGTGCCCATCTGTCATGGAATTTAAATGTGGTAAATATGTGCAGTTACTACTTTTACTACATCATGGGAAATATGTATCTGCTATATAAACGGTGGCATGCGTGACTGGAGGATGCCTCTCTGTCCTTCATTTCTCCCATCTGGAGGATAAAGCACCAGGAGCAAACACACTGTAAGCTAAACAGCTCTGGATGTTTCCTAAGTAACAAGTGAGGCAGCACCAATGTCCATCATATTTGTGGGTACACACATTCATTTGCAATTTCAAATGCACACACTTCTACATGTACGCACTTACACAAACCTAGACTGCACATTTATATCAATACATACTCCAATTCAGACACACATACCAACGCTCAAAGAAAACTAGTCAGTGAGTTATGCCGGCTTAAAGGGAAGGGGTCTCTCATGGCAGAAAAGAGTAAGAGCCACCCCCCCGCAGCGCCACCACACACACACACACCGCTAAAAAATATGGCTTGAGACATAACATGACAGTATGAATCTGAATAGTAACTGTTAGTAACTGTTCTGTAATGACTCTGGACAACTTGTAATTGATACTGTCAGTCATTATAAGGTATCAAGTGAGAGGGAGTTTAAAAAGAACATGTACCAGTACTGACCACAGGCTCTCTCTCCTCTCAACCTCCCTCCTGCATGTATTTCCTTGCATGCCTTTTCTCACTTCTAGTGTGTGCTTTCTTGAATGGGTTTACTTTCCTATGTCTGTGTATATGTGCATGTGTCTAGGTCCTCTGTCTGTGTGTGCTCATGCATGAGCATGTACCCACAGAAGCAAGCAAGTGTGTGTACCCACCAAAGTGTGTGTGTGTGTGTATTCGATGGGGGTTAAGTACATGTGAGTGTATGTATATCTGTACCTTTTGAGAACACAGAGATGTGCGAGTATGTGTAGGAAGTTAGGTGTGTATCTTTGTGTGGGTATATGTGTCTGTCTGTCTGTCTCTGTCCGTGTGTGTGTGTATGTGTGTTTCCACCCCCCTGCTGGGCTCCAGTAATGGAGAACATGTGGTAATAACAGTGATCTATCACGATGGCTTGGCACTGCCAACCACGGTGAGAGCAGAAGCTGCGACAGCATGGGGCAGGAGAGATGACAGAGGGGACAACAATAGAAAACTCTGCTCTGAGAGGGGAAAGAGGAAGGACACACTCTCTCTCTCTCTCTCTCTCTCACACTCACACACACACACACACACACACACACACACACACACACACAAGAAGTTAAACACATGCAAGGAAGTATACCCACAGCCAAACACAGACCCAATCAAACCAAACCACCTCTGGCAACTTGCACTTTTGAGGTTGCAAGATTATTTTGCATGATCCACACTTCTCCGCAAATGTTGCAAAGGCATGCAGCTTTCGCCAATTCCTGATCCTGCCCAAGAGCCTTCATTTCCTTTAGAAAAATTACAAGGAACACAACTTTTACAAATTGTTTCACTGCAATGAATAATGTAATCAAACTGCATGTCGAAATATCTTTGCTCCTATAGGGACAATCATCAAGGGACTGAAAGTAGAATGGACGTGAAGCATATAGTACATTCCTGCCCTCCTTCTCCGTCTCTATCCTCCCACTCTGTATTGCTTTGTTTCTGCACTATTTGAGGGGATATCAGTAAAATTATGTTCAACATCCTCTCCAAAGACTTAATACTCTGGTGAGAAACAAAGTTGGCACCCTTCTCTCTCTTGTCCCTCTTGTCCCTCCCTGTTGTGCACTGGGCCCATGAGAGTTGAAAATGTAGCCAGGAGAAGATGACAGTTTGGTACTAAGTATGTAATAAGCCCTAACTCTGTAGGCCAAATGAATTGCAGGAAATGTATTAAGAAATGTAATGAGAATCTCTGCCTATATATTGCTAGTTTCATCATCTAGGATCTCACTTGGCGTGCTGATTCATAGTTTATTAAACATAAAGATAATAAACAATGACAAAAAATGTTACTATTTCCTGTAAATTATGAGTGATTGATAGTCGGAATGAAAGTCATCATTTTAACATTTGGGTAGCCTATATTCCAAAGTGAAATCAGCAGTGATGGTCATGACATACATTAGGCAGACAATGCTGCGGACAAGAATCAATTATAGCATGATAAAATATCAACAAAACCCAATAGCTTTTTTAGTTGTGTATTTCCCTTGATATTTTCTTGTATTTTATGTAAATTGTGCCCTAATTTTAAGCAAACCCCTCAAGGGTTTATTTGGCAGGATCCCTAAACCTCTCGTATGCAGCAATCACACTGAATGAAACTGCTCAAGCATGGTTTATAATCATATTAATACAACATGAATTTTCATTGCAATTTTAATTCACTGATGAAAGCAAAACACAAGGTCAAACCACATTTGGTTTAGTTTATGAAAGCATAATTAAGGCGAGAGTAGCATAAATCGAACGCAAGCAAAACCTGAACCACAACACAATACCTCTGCAACACAATGATGCAGCAGTACATTCTGCTGCATCAAATTCTCTCATTTGAAACAAATGAATTTCATTGGAGATCAACGCATCAAATGCGATTGAGGAGTTAGGGTAGTTGGCAACCAACGTTGCCTTGGCCGGATCTCCCTTCCCGAAAATTGTGAGTGGGCAAAGCAGCAGACAAAATACTTGGGGTATTGGACGAGGGGTGTTGGAAGTGACCAGCACAGTAGGTGTCGAATGTGGCTAGTTTTGTTGATACTGTAAATCTTTTTTCTACTCTTCACTTGGGATTCTGTATATATTGAGCATACATGGAAATAAACACGCCTGCACAGAACTATTCAGTGACTTGAGCCATAATTTGTTAAGGAAACATCATCCACAACCCACACCATTAAACCATGTGTTTTCTTCCAGCCAACAGCATTTCTCTGACGGGAAAAGAAAACTCCCTTTCATCCATTGCGTGATGTTGTCTTTACAGACTTAGAAAACTAGCCAGCAGACAGAACCTCTCTCTCACTCTCTCTCATGCCCCATACTCTCTCTCCCTTGTTATATCTCCCTCTATTGTCTTTATCTCAACTCCCTTCATATTCTTTCTCACTTGTTTTAGGTCTCATTATACCCCTTCTCTATCCTTGTGTCTCCAATCGCATCATATTCTTTCTTGCTTTAATCTTTCATCTTCCTCCTTTCTGCCTTCATACTATCTCTCTCGTTTGTCTTACCTCTCAATCTCCCACCACCACAATCTTGTGTTACTATAGTTTCATAGTTGCATAGTTGCATCAAGTCTGCTGCCCGAATGAACAGCGTGGTTGTTTTATTTCTAGACGCGATAGACAAGGTGAATGCGGTGATTGAGAACGGCATCAGGGTTAACGAGATATTTGTATCAGTGCTGCCTCTCACTACACCGAGAGGGAAAAAGTTCCCTCTGGCTGCAAGTCACCGCAGCTTAAGCACGTTGTCTCTCATAGAAGACATGTGCACATGATTCTAAACTGAAGAGATGAGGAACTGAACTTAACCTTCAAAATTGTGGATGAGTTTCATTATATGTTATATGTGACTTCAGATTCTTTAAAGTGCTTTGGGTGTGGCAGAGATGGGCATCTTGTAAGGGCTTGTCCTGATAAAGAGTCTGATAGGAATAATGGGAATACAGGAGAGCAGCCTCAGAGCGAGACAAACAGGGGGGAAATGGGGGGACAGGCCCGCGCTGGGGCAAACAATGGGGAGGCAGGAGGGCAGAAACAGGATGGGGCAAACAGTAGTGAGACGGGAGGGGATAGTTCTGGTGGAGAGGAACAGCTTGGGACAACTGAGGGGAAAGAAAAACGGAATCAAGAACAGGAAGGAATTGCGGTTGCTGTGGATGAAGCTGTGGCAGCAGAGGGACAGGAAAAATGCAGACATGATGGAGGATGAGATAGCACTGAGAGTGTCAGGCTTTAAAAGGTAACTTGAAAGCATTGTCAGTAGCTCACAGGTCAAGAAAGGAGCAGCAAGGAAGGCCAAAGGAAAGCTGTCAGTGGAACAGAAGGCAACACTCTGAGTCCAGTGTGGAAGATGACTCTGCTGCTGATACTGACAGTCAGAAAAAAGTCTCTGATGTTTTTACAGAAAACCATCATTTCTCAGACAGAGAGTTGTTCTTTTCAGTTTCAGATGAGCAACAAAGGAAAGGGCAGTTTCACCGATCAAGAAAATTGTACAGAACATTAGACTAAAGAACTAAATAATGATGATGGGTCTGAATCAGCTTGAGACCATTTACAGTGTTGCTTTTTATTTTTAAAATTGGTACTCTGAACCTTAATGGTGCAAGAGATGTCAGAAAAAGGGCAAGTTTCTTTGAGATGCTAAAGTTGAAAGGCACTGAAGTCATGTTTTTACAAGAAACCCACAGTGACAGTTTGAATGAGTCTGAATGGAAAAGAGAATGGAAAGGAATGGTCATTTTGAGCCACATGACTACAAGCAGTGGAGGGCTGGGCATTCTTTTCCTGACAATATCTTACCAGGTAGTTTTTGGTGGTTAGAGCCAAGTTTGAGTTTTTTCATTTGTTTTTTATGTATATGCCCCGACAAAAAGAGCTGACAGAGTACAGTTTTTCAATGACATTAGCGGGGTTATTTCTGGGAGGGGATTTTAATTATACCGAAAATTATAGTCTAGATAGGAACCACATGGGACCTCACAAGTGAATGGGCTAACTAAGACACATAGCTTAGTTGACGTTTGGAGGAGAATGAACAACGACAAGAGACAATATACTTAGGCTCATAGCAGAGACCCTAACCCTAACCCTTACTCTCTTTGGCTAGACTAGAAGGGTTTTATTGTTTTAAGCATTTTAAGCAGCATTTTTTGTGTAAAATACTACCTGTTGGTTTTAGTGATCATTCCCTAGTTATTATTAGAGTTTTAATTGCCAATATCAGACCAAAGAGTCTGTGTGGAGAGAGAGACTAAAGGTGCAGGATGACTGTAAACCAGTGTGGAGGTTGTTTTATAAACCTCCGTTAAACAAGAGATCAGGTGATCTGCAGTGGAGAATCCTGCAGGGAGCACTGGCTGTCAACAGCTTCGTTTCTAAGATAAACCCCACGGCGTCCATTAAATGTCCTTTCTGTCAGGAACCGGAAACTATTTTTCACTGTTTCCTGGAATGTAAAAGACTTGAAGTTCTGTTTGAAAACTGTTTTTAAACTGTAGTGAGAGTTGGTGTGAAACTGCTTTTATTTTTGGTACTGGCTACAAAAAAGAAAATGCAAAGAAGTGGTAGCTATTGAACTTTGTAGTGGGACAGACCAAACTGTCCATTTATAAAAGCAGGAAAAATCAAATGGAAAATGTTTCAGGTGAGGGGCTGATGTCAATGTTTAAGTCGTTGGTAAAATCCAGAGTCAGAGTGGATTTTAGATTCTGTTCACTCATGAATAATGTTGATGATTTTCTGTCTCAGTGGTGCTTCACTAAAGCTCTCTGTTCTGTTGTTGAGGGGCAGCTGAGCTTTAACTCTGTATTTCTATGACTCTTAAATCCTTTTTTATCTGTTTAATTTGGTACTTACGTCATGTTGAGATTGTCCTTATTTATTGAAAAATAAAGGTTTTTTAAAAATCTCTCTCTCTGTGGAAGGGGTGGCTCCCTCTCTCTCTTAATTATCATGTGAATATCACTCTTCTCCCCCCACCAGATATATTAATCCCCGTTTTTTTCTTCAGAAAAGTAAAAATAATAAGTTAAAAAAAAAAGTAGGCTACTGCTGTGCTGACAGAGAGCTAATTAGATTTTGCCCATGGTAAAAAGAACAGTTAAAGATAAATGTGTTGAGGAGGTGAGGAAGAGGGGAGATATGAGAGAATTAATTGTCAATTCACTGGAGAGACAGCATTGCAGCAGCAGAGCATAGAAGCAAAGGGAGGAGAGAGACAAGAGTCAGGGTGAGAAAGTGAAAAGATGGGAAAGAAAACATAACTGTATTCAAGGCAGAAAACATAATGCATGCACTTTCATGTTGAAAATAGAAAGCATTTTTGTTCAGCTACTAACTAAACCTCACCCGTTGGCATAACACATGGCATGTGACAGTTGGAGATGTCAAAATGAATGTTTGACATGCCCCACCATGTCTACAAAAAAGCCTTTTGAGTGGATCTAATCACAGCACAAATACGTCTTGTCACATTGTCATAATGAGTGGGCACTTTGGCTATAAACTTGTTGAAGCGTATGATACTCAGGCGCGCACATGCACACAAACACACAGAGTGAATCGAGTTAAATGTCTGGCAGGAAATTAAATATTACACAGTGTACTATTTAAATATTGATAGGGTACGTCTTCAGTTCCAACCACAGAGCAAGACTGGAGATTTGGGATTCATTATTTACAGCTAGTTTCAATAATGAACATGAAGTTTTCGCTTTAAATGGCCCTTCTGGACCTGAGAGACAACGAAAGACAAAGAAATCTTATCGCTAGCAGTGGAACATTTGACCAAAAAACCCGGGGATCTACAGGTATAAACCTTTAAATCCCGAGGGCACGGTGGCAATAAACCAGTCTGAAGATTTCTGTTTACAGACTAGCAGACTGGTCAAATGATCTTACAGTGAAAAAGTGTGAAAAGCACATTAACAAACTTGTGGACCCGAAAAACTGAATAAAAAAAGCGTAAAGTGCACTTTTGTTTCACATTGTGTAACTGCTGTCTGAATAGTCCTTTACTCCCTCCTGTGTGAGGGTGCAGATAGTTAATGTGTTATCAGCTCTCTCCCTGCACTGGCCTGGTTATCACTCCAGTCTTGACTCTTCTTCTTCTTGGCTCCCCAAATGTGGAATGACCTTCCCACTACAGTCAGAAGTGCAGAGTCATTCCCTATTTTCCGTCGTAGGTTGAAAAGTTATGTTTTCAAGAAGTGCAGTACCTCACATTGCCCACTCCCCTCTCTTCTACTCACTCTAATTGCGCTTAAAAATCCTCTCAGTCTCCTTAGCTCTTATTCTATTTCTTTTCTTAGCACTTCACTCTTACATGATCATTCTATTGTCACAATAGAATATCGATATTGTGAAGGCCATGACCTTTGCACTCCTAACTATTGGCTGCTTGTCATTTTGGTGATCTAGGGTTGGATTGCACCAAAAAGGATTAACTTTTAAACTAAGATTAAATCATGTTGCGTCAAACTTTAAGCCTAGTTTAGACTCAGAGAGATTAAATAGAAATCTTTTAAGTCTCAGTTCAGCTTTGACTTTAAACTTAGATTAATTTCAATCCTTTTGCTCCCTAACATTAAAGTCCAATTTCAACTTTGATCAGGGGTGAATTTTAAACTGACATTTGAGGTGGCTTAATTTTCATAATTGCAGCATTTTTGAGGTGGATGCAGGAAATTGAGAGTTCCTCAAAGAAAAACTAGACAGTTGAGCAGTTGAGTTGACACTAGGGTTGTCTGTTTTCTTGTCCTCCAAAACTGAAGAGAAATGCTCCATTAATTTGACCCATGAGTTTTCTCAAGAAGAGAAATTGAAGCTTCTCTGCTGAGAAGCTTATAGCAAGATCTTGTTGCTATACGTTGTAGACATGTTCCTCACTTTGTTACCCGTTTCTTGGAGCGTTGCTCATCTACATTGCACATAAACTAAAGAAACAATGCAACAAAGAAACCCATATGCTGTCTTAATTTAGAAATCACGTTTTTTTCTGAACACAGTACAATTTATTCAATAGTCTCTCACATGGTGCAAGCTTCCTCACTCACCCTAGTTTGAAAATCACAACTTGTTAGATTGTACTGAAGCAGATTGTGTGATATATTTTCATGGAAAAGGAAGAAAATGACCTTGACTCTGATGTACTAAATTTACAGATAGGCTGAAGGTAATTAATTTTTTACTAGCTAAGTAAGAGACTGTTGTGTGGGTTGGCTGCAATACAGTGAATCAGCATTACCATGGGTACACACATTTTTAGCATGGACGGCCCCAATGGGGAACGAATAACCCTGGTAATGTAATTGAGCAACATAAGACCAAAACCCCTCAATCATTATTACCCATCAGAGTTGCCTTAAAAGCAGTTCTTTGGATCACTGTCTTCATCGCATTTAATAAAATTCCATCTTCTGGTTATGAGTGTGGTGCCGGTGTAGTAAAATTTCTGTCTATAAGGGCATAAAAAGTTTTGGAAGTGTGACAAATTGTCTGAGACTAATGAATAATTCAATTAATGAGCTTTATCAGAAATGTCATATATATCTCCTACTAATGCAAGACCTAAGGGTCAACTTCCTTCACTGAATTTTCTACCTCGGGATGCAAAACAGCAGTGTAAATTTATCAGCTATTTTTTTCAACTCTTTCTCCCAATTCTCTTCTTGTTCTCTTGTTCTTTAATTGAGGTAAGAGACAGGGCCTGGGGATGAACACACAAGAACTTACCTGATTTCAGTCAAAAGTTCTCTCGGTGATTGTTTCTCTCTCCCTAACTCATCTCTCTCTCTCTCTCTCTGTCACACCCTCATCCCATACTCTCTCACTTTTCTCTTTTTTTACTCTCATGCTCTCTCTCTAAATTGCTAATGATAGCAGTAGCCTTGAGCAGGCTTCCCAATGACAGAACTAATGAGGGGACTGCTGTGGTGATGACGTGTGTGTGTGTGTGTGTGTGTGTGTGTGTGTGTGTGTGTGTGTGTGTGTGTGTGTGTGTGTGTGTGTGTAATCCCAACCTTTGTAACAGTGTATTAGCCTCCTGGTATAGAGAGGCGAGGTCTGACGTAATTTTGTAGGCTGTAAAGCATTTCCGCCATTTGGTGTGTATCCAAAATCCCCATGGAAAACATGAATGGGCTTTGCAATAGATGCCAAAAATAAAGTCTGTATTACAGAGATGCTTGCTAGCTATATTACGTTTTGTTCCATGAAATGAAATACATCAACTAACCTCACCTTTGTGAATTTTCATAATTCAGTTACTTTTTATATCGGTTGCTTGTGAAATGCTGAGCGTTTGGGAAGGGGATTACAATAGACGTTAGCTAATGCTCTCTGGCAGTTTGACATTATTAGCTAACAATAACAACTATAACAACTATTCAATCTAATGCTATGAAAATCTTAATCATTTGAATGTCAATATTAAAAGTAACTAAAAGGTGAAGCTAGTGGATGCATTTTAACTCCTGGAACAAAACGAAAACCTCTCGTAAGTATGACGTAATCCTGGGTGTCAACCATGCCCAAATCAGGACTTCCAGCTCTAACAGAATGCAATGCACCCAGTGCCATTAGAGAGATAAATGTACATAGGTAAAAACGTCAGAGTTTATAAAGCCTGTTAAACCTGTGAAAGCCTGTGAAAACCCCAATCATTTTCCTATTAGAGAAATTGCAGATCCGGAAGTCCTTATTTGGGCAAGGCCGACACCCAGAATGATGACATCACTTAGGAGGTCCATGGTGGAGATGCAACTTCCTGTTCACCTCTCTATACCTACCACCCCTCCACCTCCACTATAAAAGGCTCTTTAACGGGGATCCTGCCGCTGTTGACGATCACACACTCGGTGTAAGGCAGGTTCCTGTCATTGGTGTCCTGAAGCTCGATGGTGTGAACCACAGACTGGGAGAGAAAACAGGAAACCAGTACATCAGCTACACAGGAAATAGGTATATTAGGTAGCAGTAGGTATAATGTAGGTAAAGGTATACAGGGAAGAGGTGTGTACTTCAAGTATATAGAAATACTGTAGGTATATTAGATACCGTAAACAAATGGTCTCCTTTGTTTATGGTAATTATACCAATGTACCGCTATTAATATGACAATGATATTATATATATTATAAGATATCCATGGTTAAAAATGAAACCCCTTTAAAAAGTTGTGCCTTACCATGCCATCCAGCACTTTGCCGAAAACCACGTGTTTGCCGTCCAGCCACGGTGCTTTGGCCGCGGTGATGAAGAACTGAGAGCCGTTGGTGTCCGGACCGGCGTTAGCCATGCTCACCTGGTACACACACCGACCAGAAACCAATTCACTCTCCACATCATAACTGTAACATAACACTGATATTTCTGGGTATTTATCTGCTTCTTTCACTCAGAGCAACTCAGTTATGAGATATTACAAGGAGACAATCAGATTAATCAATCAATGATTCCAACACAAATAAAATATAAATAATAAAAAATGTATATGTTCTATTGGCCATCTATTGCTGTTGCACGTATGATGTGTGTGTGTGTGTGTGTGTGTGTGTGTGTGTGTGTGTGTGTGTGTGTGTGTGCGCTCACCCAGCCTGCCCCTAAGTGCTTCAGTCTGAAGTTTTCATCGGTGAACGTTGTTCCGTAGATACTCCGACCTGGACGGAGGAGAGGAGTGTCAAATACAGCATCATCCCTGGTCTCCCTTCTCTGTAGCAGCTAATAACTCTCACATGATGAAACGATTGTTCAGAGTGTAATAAAATGCCCTTCTAAATGATTTTTAATAAAATACCAATATCGGTCTAACCCTCCTTCCTACCTCCTGTTCCGTCTCCGGCTGTGAAATCTCCTCCTTGGATCATGAAGTCCTTGATGACTCTGTGGAACTTGCTGCCTTTATAGCCGTAGCCTTTCTGCAGAGAGAGACACAACAAACAGGGATGGGTTTCATTTATCAGCTGACAATAAGGGAACTTAAAGGGAAAATTAAGATCAGATGATGTTTTAAAGTAGTGATCTGTGAGATTCTTGGTTTTTTGACTTTGGCGACATCTGTGGTGATAAGAGGTGTTGCGCCAAAAGGTGTTGTCCCCTAAAAAAAATTCCCAAGTTTCCCAAGCGGTGTGTCCTCATTTTGTCTTCTGTGTCAGTTGTCGTTTTGCCACTGCAGAAGGGTATTATCATGGGGGATAGGGTTAGTGGTAGATGGGCAGTCTGTTCTGAGCGATTGTGGGCGGGGCCAGAGACTCCAATTGCATCTATATCGAGGCCTGCAGCTACAAAGTTTTGAAAAGGCAATTCATGTATTTTTCACTGCTTTGATATTGACTTTCATAACGTTATATTGTTTTGATGAGTTATCAGAGCTAGCTAGCATGCACTAAGTAGGTAGCATTAATGAAAAATAAGCAGAAAAACCTCAATAAAATGAGTTTCCCATCGACCAACGATGGATGCAACCGTTCTCCAAGCACGTGCGTTAAATCTGATAATTCATATGTTACATACATTCTTATTATATACAAGAATTACATTACATACTGTGTTTTATCAAGAGAATGGGAATGTTTGTAGCTGTGACTGGGTGTGTGTATTTCTGCATGTGTGTGTGTGTGTGTTCATGTGCAACATCATCCTACCTCTCCGGTTGCCAGGGCAACAAAGTTGTTGACGGTGAGAGGGACGACCTCCCCAAACAGGCCGATGACGATCCGCCCCACCTCGTGACCCGCTACTGTGATGTCAAAAAACACCTGGAGACACACACACACACACACACACACACACACAATTCTGTCATTTCTGTCAGACTAACAAGGATCTTAAAAAATACCTGTGAATCATGTTTTTATGAACACACATTTATATAGTGGTTGTGATTATACTTAGTGCCATTATTAGTTATTAGTTATATTATTTTAGTTAGTTTAGTTTAGTTTATTAGTTATTAGTTAGTTATTATTTTTATTTTTTAATTAACATAATTCCAATGTAAAAGCAGATGCTGACTGGGCAAGATCCCAATACTTTTCAGGTACTTTTCCACTTGTACACAGCTTAATATCTGAATCTGAAACATAGTGGACACCTATTAATAGATTTAGCCTGGTTAAAATACATTCACATGCAGGTCAGGTCCCACTGAGGTGCCTAGAGTGTGAAGGGCCTGCAAAGACGCATTGCGCATAGTCTCCTCTGAATGGACACGTAGCCCGTGTGTGCGTGCGCGCGCGTGTGTGTGTAGGCTGAAGGATCGGTAAAAACACCCCAGAGACGAGCTTCCATCCAGGCCTCCAAGCTCTGAATGGACACGTAGTGTATCCGTTTCAGTGTGTGTGCGTGCGTGCGTGCGTGCGTGTGCCCGTAAAGCGTTAGCCACGCTCCGGGGACGCGCACAGCGGATCGTCAGCGACGCCGGAGACTCACAGAGAGTCTTATACTGGATTAGTGGGAATAAATGCAACAACACTACCAACCTTTTCGGTCACTTTCGGTCCGGTCCGTCCTTTGGAGCCGTTCACCGACTGCAGGGGAGGCAGAGACAGCACGAGGAAAGCGGATATTATTGTCCGGAGCTCCATCTTGCTCGATAAAGCAGCAGGCCCCATGCGGTGGAAGGGGAGAAATCACAGCGAGTCACAGCTGGGAGGATGGCCGAGAAACAGAGCTCCGGTCCCGGCTACATCACAGACCACTCCCTCTATGGGCAGAGCCTGGCTGCCAAGCCCTGCCTACTGGAGGAGAGGAGAGGAAGAGAGGAGAGGAGAGGAGAGGAGAGGAGAGAGGAGGAGACTTGACTTGATGTGACTTTAATATCACATTTCTCCAAGCAGCTCCTCTTTACAATAAACAGTCCATCAATAAACAGAGTTTGACTGATATGGGTTTTTGAGGGCCGGTACCAATACCGATATTTTTAGATTTAAGCTGCCGATATCTGATATTCTGATCTCTAAATCTCTAAATTTGACCTATTTCATGCCAAAAAAGTCTTCAATTTCCCCCCCTTCATTTTTCTGGTCTCTGAAACAGCACTGAGACCATCATGGACACTAAAACTCTCCACTGAAACCCAGGATGATGATGATGATGATGATGATGATGATGATAAGATTGTAGCGTCCAGATGGCTGCTCATGCTCCATAACATAATATTACACATAAACACAGATATGGTGGATATGATGCTGTTTAATTGATTACATATTTGTTAAATATTTATTTATAACATTATTATTATTATATACATTATTGTAAACATACATAGCTTCAACCTAAGATAACAGTATCGGCCTTCAAAAGCTGATATCGGTCGAACTGCAGCAACAACAACAAATGAGTAATAAAGTGTATTCAAGTGTTTTTTTCCGATCGACAGACACAAAACTAGATTTTTGATCTTTGATTTTTCTGCAATGCTGAGAAGATTAAAGGTTAACGTTGCATCGGACCATTTTCTCTGACTTTCCGAAATCATCATCTTCCAACTTTAAATGGTGTTCGCGTGAAATGGGAAATCATTTTTTCCGATATTTCCAGCAGCACATGAATGCACAGCGGTCACCAGTAGAAGACTGTGGTTGTACTGGTCAGCTCCCAGTATGAACGTGTGGAACTGAGTGAATGTGAACGAGTTTTGCTGGAAAAGAGCGTGGAGCTCAGCGAGTTACCGGCCATGTTTCTCTCGACCTTTTCACCCTAATGCGACAGAAGCATGTATTTCATGATTTGTAGTATTTCATGATTTGTAGTAACAAGGAGAACGCCTTCACCATCACCCACTACATATCAGTATGAGAGTAGCACATTACACTTGAATGTCAGAGCAACAGCAAAGTGCAGAAATAAAACAAGACTCAGGAAATAACCATTCTACTGTCTTAGTAGAATAAGGCTGCGTTCACAGCCAGCATGTTCTGATCGGTTTATTAAACTCTCCAGGTGAGAACAACACCCTTCACTAAATAACCAACGAGACGCCTGAACACATCTCAGTCCGCTAACAAGAGAACTGTGGTGGTTCGTTAGGAGAGAGAACGGGATCCAACCAGCTACAGGAAACCACCCCAAACCACAAGGCATTCTGGGGAGAAGAGAACTGTGGTGGTTCGTTAGGAGAGAGAACGGGATCCAACCAGCTACAGGAAACCACCCCAAAACACAAGGCATTCTGGGCAGAAGGACACTTGGAAAGCCTAGCATAACATCAGTCTGACTGAACCGAAACAATCCAATAACAAAACTACAAAAGGTTCTGGTTCAGACCAAAGAAACCCAAATCTG